>NW_019168159.1:30126898-30148346 GCF_002303985.1 Durio zibethinus | reverse complement strand
AAACGAAGGCATCCTTATGCTCTCATACCCTTTGGAATTGGGCCTTAGACATGCGTTGGCCAGAAGTTCTCCATACAAGAAATCAAACTCTCCTTGATATAACTGTATCGGAAATATACATATCGACATTCTTCAAGCGTGGCAAAACCTTTGGAGCTTGAATTTAGCATAGTTCTCAACTTCAAACATGGTGTAAAGCTCAGAGTCATAAAAAGAACACGATTATTGTATCTGGCTGAGTTTTATTTCCTCATTCATATAAATGCAAAAAATGATAAAGTAGAAGTGATTCGAGGAAGAGCTAAATGAACACTTGTACAAAATGGATTGCCCTTGAATCAGATACAAAATACTCAATGAGGATTTTGCAACAGCTTGCTCTTAACTTAGTACACTTCAATAAAAAAGAACAACAAGGTGTTGAACATTTATCCAATTAATCCATCTAATCATACAAAGCAATTTCCCGCTCTTCCTGGATTTCATTGTGCTTTTATCCAATCGTGTAGGTGGTTATAGTGGTCGAGACATATGGACTAAGGGATCAGAACCAACACTACTTTTTGAACTGGAACTCATCCATGGACTACCTTTGGATTCGGTAAAAGGCATGATTGCCAGCTCTTTGTTTTGCCTTGGTAGTCTCCGTCAAGTTCACATAGTTTGGCCTACTATGCCACTCCCTCTGTTCATCTGAAGCCAAGATAGCGTTTCCAGAAACAGGTGTGGCAGAGGTGCATATTGAAGATGAAGCAGAGCTCTCATCAAATCGAAATTCAGAACTTGGATTTGAAGACGATCGAGTAACTTGCCGAATATGGGGGAGGTTTTGAAGAAATCCTAGTGGTAATATTGTTGTTTCATCTTAATAGACAAGGGCAATAGTCAATAGTCAAGCTTATAGTTCCATGAATGTTCACGCTTGTCTGTCGTCCGTGGTCTTCACCCCCGCACCCCCTTCCAACCAGCCAAATAAAAACAGTTGGGATTGGAAAGCAATCCCTTGCATCTTTCATAAACTGTTCATTATTTCAAAAAAAACTACCACTACTTATTACAACTTAAATAAAGAATTGGACCAAAAGCAAATCAAACTCCACATGACAGAAGGGGTTATCCCTAAGCCTAAAAACAAATCAAAGAACAAAGAATGTTTGGTCAGATCACTTCACCTATTTTACATTTTTATTACTACCGTTGCTGCAAAATTGTGGGCAACAAGAAGTGCTCAACCTTGGTCATTTATCAATTTGTTGAATGCTCAAAAAGTTTTATTAGCAACCACTGACACTCTCGGGCTAGGGAGTCCCATGTATGCAAGCCTGGGTGAGACTCGGATTTTGGGGCTTGGTCTTGGTGAAGGTAATGGGACCAGAGTTTTCCAAAGCGACCAGGCGTGACTCTGGGAGATAGGTTAACTTGTTCCAAAGCCTGGGATTGCAGTTCTGTTGGGTAGCTCTGATACAACCCAATGCGAGGACCACCCCACTTGTCCACTTCAAGACAAAACGCTTGGGCCTTGTTGAATGCTGGTGCTCCACATTGGCTGCACTGGTACCATGCTACTTTGTAGACTTTCAATTATCATGCACGCACCATTTGTGGGCCCATCAACATCCACAGCCATTGAATCTGTTGATTTTGTTGTTGCCGTTGGATCTTTGACCTCCCATGCTTGGATTCATCATTAGCACTTTTGTATGACGTGTAGTCATCATCTATTGCACATCTCTGCACAATAAATGAGCAATTTTGGTGGGCTATCTATGAGAATTAATTAAAGTCTAATGCCTATTTTAGCTAATCACATGCTAAGGTGGAGAAAAGAAAGTTTCATGAACTTAGAATTTATTATTACCTTAACGTTGGTCAAATCCACATTGTGTTCCTCAAGGAAATAATGGAATTCCCTTGAAATTGTCTTCAGTTGGGAGGTAATGACCACTGTAAGGCCAAATAGCCTGGACAAGAAGAGAATCATTTAGCATCAAACAAAATCCGAGAGAAAAATAATTCGTGTATTAGTGTTTGCACAACATATGTACCTCAAGAACTCCTTGAGAAGCCACCAATCTTCCAGCAGCTGTTGTAGCTCCTCCGGAAAGGAAGCTTGAGTGCTGAAAAACACCTTTCTTCTTTTGCCCAACATACAAGGATGCTAAGTACAAAAATCCACTTAGAACCCTCAAGGGTGTTAACAAGCATTCCTGATTGCTTGTAAACAAGCTTTCCACTTTCCACAATCACTTCAAATGCTTCCCTTTTTTTCTGCAGGCAATAAAACAGATATGGTTAAGAAATGTACAAAACATTTTAGACAGAATTGGTGCAATTAACATGGGATAGAAGTAATAAGACTCACTGGTCCAAGATATTTAATGCATTGCTGTTGTAGATCTATTCTTTGACACTTTTTAAGATTTACTTCTTTGCCATCGCCAATATCCAACCTTCAATTTCAGAATAGAAAATGAATTTCAGAAATCCGAATATAAGGGTATAACGGAGTAACCTTTTCTTTTGTAACTTTCAGGTCGGTTTAATGAAATACATTACCAGTAGAAGAAAGGTTGTGTGCTCTTGCTTGCAGACCAGACATCATAGTAGAAGTGTAAATTGTGCCCATAACGATGGCGTGGATCAATCTGCAGAAATATAAAAAGAACAGTTATTCATGGATATTTCCCTGATTTGTCCTAAAAATAGCAATATTGTATTTGAAGGATATCAATCCAGCCAATGTGAATTTGGTGTCTGTTACATATGAAGACCCTATGCGTCCTATCAAATCATCAAATTTTGATAAAAGTCACCAATTTTTGTTTTCAAAATGGAATTCTGTAATACAATCATATGGTTTACCATAATCTTGATATTATGTTCAATTGTTCTAAACCAAACCAGAGGATATCAATATCTACTTTTTGAAGGATGGAAAGCCAATTTTGAAAGAAAATTGATGGTTCCAAGTTTTCAGTTCTTCCATAAAACTTGAATTAGCAAAGCAAACTACTTGTAAGCAAACCTAGTCTACTGTAGTACAAATCAACAGGGATAATTCTAATGCAAGAAGGATAATATCGGCTTACAGCTTCAAGCCAATGTTGAAGGGCTAGTTTTTGGGCATTCTCATCCTTAGACAAACCCTTACCAACCTACAAACTCAAAAGGATTCTCTTGTCAGTCTTCAAGCAATTTTGCCAAGTAGCAAACCACATTTTAAGGACTTGTGACAGCTTAATAAAGTACCTTGGCAGCCCTTGTTTTAGCCCGTGCCCACTTTGATGTAACGGTTTCTTGTTTCTCAATGTCATAGAACGAAATAGAACACCTTCTTAGTGCTGCAGAATCTAAGGTCTTCCACCTACAATGTTGAATGAATGTAAGAAACAAACAAATTACTCAAAATCGGAAACACTGAGAAACAGCAATAGAAATTGAGATTATATGGAGACAAACCAGAGCTCCTCAACCACAACTGCACAATCTGCCAGGTTCCTCCTTGTCCTATGACCTTTGTAGACTTTTTGAAGCTTAGTTGCAGCAGCATCAAGCTCAGTTACTAGCCTCGGAGAAAATAGTACCGCTGGTTCAGGCAGCTTTATGGTGGGTTTTGTTCGTGTGACAATTCTATTCGCTTTATCATTTGAAAGAACTGAATTTCCATTCCCTTGATCAAAAGCTATTTGTTTGAATGAATCGGATGTTTCAAGCTTTGGTTCTTTGAAATCACCACCATTACTCAAACTATCGAACTTGTTAATTGGAGACTCTGAATCATCCTTATTGAAACTCTTTGCTTTTAGGGTCACCTTTATATCTTCTCTTCCAAGGCTTATGGACCTCACAATAACCTTTTCTGTGTCGGCATAACCAAAAACCTGGTGTTTCAGGATTTCCTTCCATGCTGATAAAAGCAAAGACAGGGAAAGACCCATTGCTTTAAAACCTCTTATAGACTCAAACCTGTGAAATCAGAACTATCAAACATAATCATTAGATTTAAAGAAAGCAATACCCATTAGTCCCCTTGACTCATTCGGAAGGGAACCACATAGAAATTTTCCAAAGTAACAAAAAAAGCAAGAATTAGACTTCAGAGAAAGAAGAATTAGAGAGAAAAATCAAAACCAAATAAATGAAATTAACAACCTCACCTACAGATCAAGAAAAAAAAAGCAGTCCAAAAACCAGAAAACTTTTTTCTCTAACCTTTTCCAAAGAGAAGACAATTGAGTCCAAGTCCAACTGCAAAGCATGCAACTTGTTAACTAGGTAAGACAGCTTATATATAGGCAATTGGGTGGCATTTGAACTATCAAAGCTACTGCTCTTTGTGGAAAATTAATACTATGGACAGGACAATCTTAAAACAATTCAAAGTTGGCGAGTCATGGATAAAGCTAGTTACCCAATTTCACTGAAAGAGCTGAGCTGGGACTGGGAAGGAAAAAAGTGAATATGGCGGGGTTCAGGAGACCTTCAAAGAAGTTTATAAGAAAGATAGAAGAAGCGCCAGTTAAAGAAAACATGTTATAAATGGAAGAAAAGAGAGGATAATAACAAAATTATAGGAAGTATGAGGCTATAAGCTAAGACGTTACTTATTTTACTATTACTACTGATTTTTTTTTTCCTTTCTACATGGTCGTAGAAACTGTAAGAAATGGTGAGTGGTGGGGGCTCTATAATTGCAATATTTTGTACTGTTGTCAGTGGAACTTCATTTTCAGCCATACTCGGAAACGAAATCTTCAACCTCTTCAAGTTGTGATAAGCCATTGACCTTTCCATGATTTTGTGATTCTAACTTTTTTTTTTTTTCTATTGACTCAAATCAACGGTGTTCAGATTACTGTAGAACGACAGCTAAGCACCCAATGTCATTTCATTTTAGTGTAAGAGGGAGATAATATATATTTTATTTTTTTAAAAAAATTAATGCAGGTATTTTCAAATATCATTACTCAAAATTGTAGTTTGATGGATTCTGACTTTTTTTTTTCCTGGAAAAGATAATTTTGAAATGTTCAACTATTTGAATTTGACATTTAGTTGACTTCCAGATTTCATGTTCTTGTTTTCAAAAGAAGAAAAGTCAATATACCCTTTGAATTTTTCTTTTTGGTTCAATGATGTCAAAGGTTATAATAGAGTAACCACTACTTGTTTGATTTTACTCAAATAGAACCGAATAAAACCCTTTTTTTAGCCAAGTAGCTCAAGATTAAGTGATAGTTTACTAGCATATATGTTAAGAAATGATACATGCATGCACTCGTTAACTTTATTGCTGAGGTTTGTTAACATACATAACATTCATTGTTGAAAACTTAAACAATTAGTACCACGTCTTTAGAGGATTGGTCTTATGGGTTTCTCATATAATTCAATTGGCTTGAAAATTTCTGCAATAATGAAGGACGTGACATTTCCAATCCAACTTGACCTTTAAATAACCTACATTTCAGGTAGTCATCCACTTGTGATATATATATAACCTATGTTCCATCCAATGTCTTACCTACATATATACAAAATACAATGTACATTTTTTTCAGTCCCGAACAATGGTCCCTTCACTCTGGTCCATCTAACTATTGGGCATTAAGTAGCTTTCTTTCAGTGCCATGTAAATCCATGGGCAACTACCATTATCATGCAAAAGATATCAATAAATGAATGGTATCTAAATGTCTTCGAGTTACAAAACCATACCCCAATTTTTTTGTTAAGCCATCTTAATCATTGAAAGCCATGTCTGATAATTTTCTCAAAAAGTGAAACAAGATAAGATATTTTATATGCCTCGCTCAGTAATAGTACATAAAAAGTATACAAAGCACAAGCATCTTGAGATCAGTTCTAGTATTAACACACTCCATTTCACTTTTGCATCTCATTTTTATTTTCTGATATAATAGTCCGAAAATCAAAAGATTAAGCACAAGCATCTTATTTTTGGGTGCTAAAATATAGTTCTTCTATCCAGAAGCATTTTCGATTTTGGTTGCCCCCATTGTAAATCCGTCTCCATTTATCCAGAAGATATTGCCTGTGATTTCATTCGGGGTGGTATGTGAAGCCAAACCTTCATCATGTCATATGCCGTGAATCCAACTGCCACAGAAGGAACAATCTGACAAGCAAATTGCAACAGACTTCATTAGAATGAAAACCATCACAAAGCCAAGTAAAATAAAAATTGGAAATTATATAACAAAGCTCACACTTGACTATAAAAAACTTTCCATCTCTTTCTTACAAGTACTGATGTTTATTGTTTCTCAAAAGTTGGGAGAGAAAGGGGTAAGGGTAACAAATTTAAAAATCTGCAATAGTGTTTCTGAGTTTATAGACTACCTTAATATAATTAATGCTCAAGCCTGCAAACAATTGTCTCCATCCTTGATTACGGACAATAGTAGTGAGCCCTTCCCATGTGTTTCTATATCTTGTATTACCTTGAATTGTTGAAGGCTGAAGACTTTCAACCTGCAGGGTAACATTCAAAAATTTCTTTCCAGCAGTGTCAATCACAAGCTAGGTGCCAATAGGAAAGCCGAGAGACACTAATGACTTGTTACATTCGATCATGGTTAATTGACATCACCAAGAAAACACACTAGCTAGTATATCAGGTTGAACTTCCAAACCAGTTTATTTAACCAGGTTGGTTTATATATATATCTAGCACTTAACTATAGTTCATGTGTACCTCACAACATTTAAAACATTCCCCAAAGGTTTCCATTCTAATAATAACACATGAAAGAGACAACATAATGCCAATTCCCAACAAAATAAAGAATAATAATTACAGCCGCTTAGAAGTGTACAGCAATTACACAATACCTGCATCTGTCTCCTTACAACATCTAATGGGTATGTGAAGGTCTGCCCAAGTAACCCAGCCAGAGCACCACAAGAAAGATGCATCACAATGGACTTTTGATGCTCCTCAGGAACATGCGTCTTTAGTACCTCATAAACATAGAACTTTAAACCAGCATAAGGGAGGATCCCAGCGAGTGTCGGACCTATGAAAACAAAAATTTCATCAAGTCCAAGCACAACTAGCAAAGAAAGTAAGATGCCAAATGAAGCAACACCAAAAAAAAAAAAAAAATTCAAGATTGCATGTTAAAATAATGAATCTCTATTGTCATGAAAGACCGAAGATACTTTAAACAGGACAACAAGAATGATCGTGCCAGTTATAACAATAATGCACAGAACTAGGAGCCACTGTTAAAACTATTCATTCTTAATCTGTAATATGAAGCATTAAAAACAACCGCCTACATACCTACACCTCGATATAATCCACGTATTCCCCCTTCCTTGTAAACAGTTGTCAGTACATTTGTTATGCCACTATATGCAGGTTGAGGATATAAACCTCTTATACCACTCCTGAAATTTGTTCTGGTGTCCACAACCTATTGAACCATAAAAGTTAAATTAGAAAGATAAAGTAGAGTAAAAAACATTCATTTCCTTTAGTAATCCAATTTATCCAAGAAGCACTTGATAAGAAGTTACATTCATCCAAGGAATGGGTGTACTTGTTCAAAAAGCATCAATTCTTTACTGTTACAGGTCTACTTAAAAACATCTTCCATAAGGAATTAATGCCATGAGTGCTTTAGTAATTCAAATCCACAACCAGAATCAGCATTCAGCAATTACATGATAGTAATAATAGATTTGATTAAACTAGTATAACAAGATGACAGAATTAATTTATTATAAATACCAGCACGCTAGATCAACCTCACTTGAACAGTAGAAAAGGATTCAAAAATATCTATGAGAAACTATGCTATGAGAAACTTCTTACCTGATAGGCAAGTTTAGTGCGAGCCAAGTCCAAGGGATAAGTGCATAACACTGCTGTTCCTCCAGAAGCAGAGCCAGCTAAAAGATCTATAACAGGTCCTGATCCAAAGAAAGAATAGTTATCTAAGATCCAACCTCGATACTGCTCATAAGTCATAAAATGTAAGGCTGCATAAGGAATGATCCGAATAACACTGGCTCCATTTCCTCTGCGGGTAAGAATAGGCATGAATTAGTCTAACTTTTATGAGAGGGCAGAGATACAGGAAAATGGTAAAATAATCTGTAAACTTACTTATAAAATCCAATAACACCTTCATGCTTTAGTAACTTCCTTAAGGATTGATACACCCCAAGAGACTGGAAACCATTAGTCCTTGTCTGTAGAATAGAGAAGGAGAGAGAGAATCATATGAAAGCTATTACTAATAACATGCATGATGCAGAAAATATTGGGGGGGGGGGGGGGTTGAAAAACAAAGTAAGCAACAAATTCGTAACTTGACAAACATCCAGCAAGCACCACAGTAACATATAATATAACTAACCCTTAAAAACCGTTGTTACTTAAACTACTTTTGCAGGAAAATCACTTGATTGTAACAGAACTACTGTAAATGTAGTAACATCTTTACAAAACCCAAAGACGAACTAAACATATAATTGCGCTCAGCATCACAAATGCTATAATAACAAACACCGTTTTTCGCTTTGTATTTATGAATGTTGCTAAAATCTAAAAAAAGCAACATAGATAAATCAGTAGCTGACCTGCAAGAGTATTTTAATCCGTTCTAAAGGTGCAACAGTAGTTTTAGCAAACGCTCCAGCAGCGCCACCAGCTATTAGCTCTTTGACATAAACAGGCAAACAATCAATATGGGAAACCTCTTTGCGTGCAGTTGAACCATCAACAAGCCCGGCCATATTTGTTGTCAATGTGGAGCCTTGAGGAGAACCCATCTTAAAATATCCAACTCAAACCAATTATATTACCAAAATCTTCCTCAATTCAACAAATCTGTAAAATTATAATTACCCGCCCTGAAGCTTGAAGAACTCTTTATCCCATCTATCTCTTGGGATACAAAAAGAAAACGATTTCTGTTCAAAGGGTAGATTCAATGGCCTGAGAACATCCAGATGAGAGCCGGGCAAGTTCACAAACCGATCCTTTTCTTCAATAACAACAAGATACATCCAAGAATAGAAAGAAAAACAGATCACACAGATTGCCAAACCCTAAATCGATCCTTTCAGTTATAACATTGCTCCCATGGGATCTATATCATAAAAAGCTTCGATACCCTCAACCTAGATTCAGCAAAAAGTCTCCTTTAAAGCACCCAAAGCGACCACTTTCAAGCATAAATAACATAACCCTCAACAACTCCAAAAACCAATCAATTCAAAGAGTTTCCGCTGATTCCAAGTTCAAATCATTCAATACCCATGCGAGATTAATCCAAGAGGGTTTAGAAAGCGTACCAGAAAAGAGAAAAAGGGGGTTAAATCAAAGGAGAACAGGCATGTAAATATTGGGTAAAAACCAGAATCGAAAATACCTGTTCTCCCAGAAAGGAGGAGAGGGATTCCTTATTGGTTTTTCTTCCCCTTTCCTTTTCAAAAGCCAGCCTGTATTTGTGGTTGTTTTTTGCTTCAAAGGCGGCGTTTTTTGTTGCAAATTTGAAGGGAGAAGTCTTATGGTCTGACAATGGTGCACTAAAGTCGGTGGAGCTTCAAACGTAACTGGCGTTCGATACACTACTGTACGGTAACTTATGGCGCACGCAACTTCCTAGAGATTAGGGTAGTAGATCACTCATTTGGATGGACGATGATGGACCTTTTTTGAACGTTTGATGGATTGGATGTTCTTAACATCCTAGCCCCTAGGTAACGTCTTTATTCATTTTTTTTCTTTTTTTTTAGTGTTTGAGTGGAAATGAAAATCTTGAGGATACGATATGGTTTGTTTTTATTTGTAAAATTCATAACATAATTTATAAAAAAAAAAAAAAATTTTTTTATCAATATATATAATATTTAATTTTTTAAATATTTGTTAAGGTAAAATTTATAATTTAATTTAATTGATTTATATAATTATTTTTAAAATTAACATTTAAAAAAATTAACATTCGTTATTCAATTTTTTATTTTCACTCTGATATGATTAGTAAAAAAATTTTTTATTAGTGCCGCTTAATACTTTTTCTACATAATATAAAGCCCATTTATAATATGCACAACGCACATTTTCTTTTATAATTGTGAGCAATATCATGGTGAGAAATCAGTGTTTTTTTGTTATACAGATAGTATTCATGTTACATATTTTTTTACATGAAGCTGCTAATTTTACAAAAGAATGATAATAGACAATAATTTCGTGTAAAGAAAATCGTCATTGTATTTATTTTTAAAATTATATAATATTCCCATTAAACAGTTCTACCTCAATATCAGCCATTTATCAAAGTCGTATGAAGTTTCCATGGGGAGTATGCACTGGAGAGAATGTAACATTTTCCTCCTAAAAGTTAGGCTACCGACTCAAGTTTTCCTCGTTGACGTTTACCCAGTCTAAAACCAGTTTGCAGAAATATTTCATTGAAAAGGAAAGCCGGCAATAAGCGTAAGCTAGCTGTTTGCTGGCCAAAAATGATTCATTTCATTGTTTATGAGTTTTGATGAATTTCCTAGTACTTTAGTCAAAGTTGTTTTGGTTGTGATACAACTTGCCCTTTTGAATTTGATTGATGGTCTCAGCAATTTCCTAGACGATGCAATGTATATACTTTGGTCTTGGTTACCTTACCTATCAAGTTTTCGGAACATTAAATTCTGTCGCAATCAAGTTTGTCTTGTTCAACGTTTCAAGGTAAGCAGCTGTCTTAAAGCAGCCATAGTCATCGCAGAAACAACCTTAAATTTAACCCTCCCATCATCCAATATAACCTCAAAATTCAAGAACATGGAAAACCTGTCAAGGACAAAGATTGTCTTGACTGATCTTTCGACGGAAGTTTCAACTTAACGCTATTACCAGCACATTTCTGCTTCTGATATGAGCCTTCTGCCTAAATTACTGGCTGTGAAAAGTTTCTATATATCAAGTATTAAGCTTTCTATTATATATCCTCATACCATCTTTCAAGAAAAATGAAGAAAAGGTAGGTCATATAACTTGTAATTCAGGCAAGCTAGTTGGCTAGAAAAGTAAATTTGTAGTAATACTTTTAGTAGAAAATTAATCAATTATGTTTAATTTGCATTTGGTCGTGAAAACAGCTGCATTCTTTCATAAAAGATGAATCTACCTACTACCTTTTAAAATAGATTATCTATAAACATCAAGAATCTTCTTTCTCTTCTCTTGTTGCCTCTTTCTCCTTGTCTTTATCTAGAATCGTGTCTGGATTTCTGAAGGAATTCGTTATAGAAATGGATGCGGTGCTCTGGATCCTGGGGTGGTATGCTGAAACTGTTTTATGCTTGCCATTATAGATAACAGCATCATCATCGTCATCTGATATTTTACATTTTTCCCCTAATAGAATTGTTTTTGTCCAAACCGAATCCTCAGCTTTGGATCTCCTTTTCTCTCGAATCTTGCTCACCGAAATGCTTCTTACGTGCATCACACTCAAGGTTGAGCTTAGTTTTCGCTGGATGCGGATTTTTGTCATGAAATTGTTGCAAGAATGGGTCTCTTTTAATGTCCTCATACCTGGTGGAAGAGGCAATTCTTTGATTATTTGATCCGAGTTCTCTGTTTCTTCCTCTGTTTCTAATGCTGTAGATGTGGTGGCTGGCTGGGGGGGTATCATTGTTAGTTTTGCTTCTGCAATTGCTGCATTGGATGGTGGAATATCTAAATCTGACTTCTCTGCCAAATCAGGGGCTGATAAATCTGATGATGGTTTTCTCCGAAACCCGCATAGACCAGTGACTATAGCAATGATTGCAGCCATGCCAGCCACCAGGAGAGAAAATGGCAATGCCGTATGTATTATAGAATCACCATCTAATGGAATCATCCTTGCCATAGTTCAAACATAAAGAAAAGGGAAGTTTGAAAGGTTAGATAATTACTCTTTGGTTGGTTTTTCACCAATTTTTTTTTCTTGTTGGGTGTTTGATGTTAAAAACATGTGTTACAAGGTTATTTTAGATTTCCCTGGAAAAGAAATTGTGGGAACAATGAACTGGATGTGTTTGTGTTTGGCTTTGTTTTGGTGTAATTTTCTGTCAAAGTAAAAAAAAAAATTGCTTGAATTAAGGAGTGGAAGGTAAGGAAAACAGAGGTGAGGAGGCAGAGTTGCAAGTCGCTTAACTTGATTTTCAAAGGTTCCATTTTTGGCAAAGCATCTCATTGGCAGTTACGGTAGTTACTTTCCTTGTCAACTTGAGTTTAAATTTGGCATTTACTACCTTGATTAATGTTCACTGTCATGACCTAAAAATGGACCTATCTACCTAGGTGTGCTTCCTAAGCCCTTTAATAAGGGGCAAGGGCCTTGGCCCAACATGAAGATCGAATTTCTTTTTACTTAAATCTAGTATTTTGCCATTTCAAAAAACAAAAATTCTACTATTTTCACATTTAAACATTAATTTACCTTATATTAATTATCTCTTGAATCTTTGCATGTAATTAGAGTTAGCATATAAAAGTTATGAACTTGAAGAAATTTACACACTTAAATTTTTTTTAACTAAATAAATAATAAAATAAGAAAAATAACATTTATGTGATTTTATGCTAAAATAAACAAAGCAAATGTTCATAAAATAAAGTATATATTTAAATTACACTATTATCATTATAAGTAATTAGAGTTTAACTTGAACTAAAAGTCAAATAATTCTGCTAACTTTTTTTTTTAATTTTAATGGTCATGGGTACACTACGTGTCACATGTAACTTTATAAACCATCTTATCCAATTATAATGGGATTTCTTTTTTGTTTTTTCCTTGCCATAGCACATATATTATGTATCTGAATTTTATTAAAAAATATGTTATTTTTTTAATGAATCAGATAGATTCAAACTTTATAATTTTTCTTAAGATAGATTTAAATTTAATTTGATAATTAAGATACATATATTTATTACCAAATCATGTTTTGAAAACTTTATAATAAATTTTAATATTTTGGCTTATATTATAATTTACAAAGAAAATAAGAAAAAAATTGATATGTCATTTACTTTTTTTAATAATTAGTGAAAGCAACAACTTAGCCATCACTCCATTATTAATTCTCACCTTTTTTTAAGTTCTCTTGCTAGCTTTTATGAAAAAAAATTCTGATTTGAATTTGCCCTTTGACTATGAAAAAACAAACAATAATTAGTAAGTAAAAATTGTACAATTAATATATTAATTAATTTAATCATAATAGATAAATCCCATAATGAAGGGTTGAAGCCGACAGAGAAACGTTGGATTAGAAAGGGGATGGAGCATGTGGTCTTCCACATGTTCTCTTCTCCTCTAATATAAAAAGGCCCTCTTTGATTTCCTTCATTTTTAATTTGCATTTTTTTCTTATTTATTACCAATTCAAGATCAACCCAGATTGCTTTGCTTTCAAAAGAAGTGGTTTTTGGTGTTCCTTATTATTTGATTGGTTCTTTTCTTTCTTTTCAGAAAGTTTTTATTGTCAGGGGGACAATTTTATCTCTTCAAAGGGAAAGGCTATTGCTTTTTGTTTTCTTCAGTTAAACTCAATGATTTGAGATTGGAATAAAAACAAAAACTGAGGGTAGAGGGATAGATTGTTAATGGAAGACGAGAAAGCCAGAAGCAAGTTCAAAAAGGTGTGTGTTTTCTGTGGAAGCAATTCTGGCCATAGAAAAGTCTTCAGCGATGCTGCTCTTGAATTGGGCAATGAACTGGTTTGCTTTTTTTGCTTTAACTCTATCTCTATACACGTTAGTTTGAAAAAAGTTTGTGTTATTGGTCTCCAAAGATGAATTTTTTAATGGTTTAATACTTGTTTTGAGGTGGTGGTAAGTGAGTGTTTGTCTTTTTTGAAAACTGTGTTTTAGATTATTGGGTGTTAGCTTCTAGTGAGAAAGATGAGATTTTTGCTGTTTTTTTTATTCTATGACGGTGGAGTTGTACATTTGGTGTTTCATGTACTGAATTGGGGTTGCTCTGTTTGCTGTCATGGCACTGTTGACCATCAAGGTAGCTTCTGCTGACAGGGTGTTGCTCTTTTTGACTATACGTGAGTGATATCCATGAGTTAAAATTTTGGGGTTTGATGCAAGCAAGTTATTTGCCCAAATGGATCTTTTCTAGTGTTCTTCAGCTTGACTTCTATGTCTAAATTGGTTGCCTTTTTCTAATAATTTGTGGACTCCTGTTTTGCTCATTCTTGGTGTTGATTACAGGTGAAGAGGAAGATAGACTTGGTGTATGGTGGGGGAAGTGTTGGGTTGATGGGTTTGATATCCCGGACAGTGTATGATGGAGGTTGTCATGTTCTTGGGTAAGTAAGGAATTTGCCTTGCATATTGAAGAGCCTATTTTTAAAGGTTTTCACTGCAGAACCTGTTACAAGTTGCAAGCAGCTTCCTTCTTGTTCACATTAGGTGTATTACTTGGTAAATAATTGTTCTATACATGCAGGATAATTCCAAAAGCTCTCATGCCTCTAGAGGTATCTGTTTCTTTACTTGCAACCATGTATAACTATTTTTATTGAATCTTGTGTCCAAGAGTCTTGTTTAATAATTTTAATCAGTCTTTCTTTGAAAATTCCTAATTTGAGGTTTTATGCTTTCCTGCATTCACCATTTAATGGTTTTATACGGTTTCATCATTCACATCACTGAATTTGGTACATTAGTAATAATTGATGTTGCTCATCAGCACAAGAGTTCTTATTATTAGGACAAATTTTGGTAAAAGAATTTGCAGGAATATCATTAATGTCAATTGTTGCTTTCTTTAATTGTAAGTATTTATCTCTATAGGCTGGGATTGATCGACCATTAATGCATAATCCTGGATAATATTGACAGATATCAGGAGAAACAGTCGGAGAAGTGAGAGCTGTTTTAGACATGCATGAGCGCAAAGCTGCAATGGCCCGAGAAGCTGATGCATTTGTTGCTCTTCCTGGTAAAAATAGCTTGACCATTTTCATTAAAAAGGAAAATTTTGGTCTTGTTATTTGATAATAAAACTAGCTCTAACCTTAGAATTTGATGCTTTAGGTGGATATGGAACAATGGAAGAGTTGTTGGAGATGATAACATGGTCCCAACTTGGAATACATAAGAAAACAGTGAGGCATCAATCTTCAAGCTTGAAGAATTAAGCTAGCTATGTAAACATTCACTAATATTTGCTATTCTCATTGCACGTAATGCAGGTTGGTTTGCTAAATGTTGACGGTTACTACAATAATTTGCTCGCTTTATTTGACAATGGCGTTGACGAAGGTTTCATCAAGCCAGGTGACAGGCATATAATTGTCTCTGCTCCAACAGCCAAAGAACTTTTGGAGAAGATGGAGGTATGAACTTCAGATTTTTTTTTTTTTTTTGAATCACGCCGTTAAAAAATTTTTTTGGCAGCATGGTAAAGAGAATTTTATCGAGCCAATGATTAAATTCCCAAGAATCCATCCAGTCATAAAATAATATTATGATGGAATAGAAATTTCTTTTACCATGCTGTCAAAAGTAAGCTAATTAATTGGCCTGATTTATCTGGGTGAGAAAATATTGACACAAAGAAAGAAGCTAGAGATGATAATTAAAGAAATGGCTAGCCCGCTAATCAAAGCAATTCAAAAGTCGAAAACTTTCCAAGAAATACATGGTCGAACTTGAATCTGTGAAATGTGAAAGGTTCCAAATCTGGCATGGCAGCCTTCTGTTTATTGTCGATTGTTTTGCTTTCCATTTGCCTGTCTGTGTGTGCTTTCTCTGTGCCTTGCCATCAGGTTTTCATAATTAAACTTCCAATGCTCTTTGGAGATATTTGAGACAACAATATGACCGCTACTTGTATCTTGGATTACAATTATCTAAAATTTATTATTAAATTCTCCAGCAATACACATCTTCACATGAACAAGTGGCTCCTCATGAAAGCTGGCAGATGGAGCAACTTGGTGATTATCCCAAGCAACTAAATGCGCAATGAAGCATTGTGGTAGGATTCCCCTGTTGATTCCTGATTGATTCATCATCGAGTTGTGCAGGACAATCTATTTGGATGGGCCACATGTTGGTCGTTTACCATGTACTTTTGTTACCATTAAATGGGATTTGATCTTATTTAAAATCATCTTAACTGTTTGAGAGTCATCAATGACATATCTTATATTTTGATTTTGGCCCAATTAAAATTGTAATTTTTTTATTTAAAGTATTTTATTATATTTATTAATAAAAAAGATATATGTAAGTAATATACTAATGAAAATATATATCTCATAAAATTATAAAATTTATGGATTCATAATCTATAAATCTATTAATATAATTTTCGTAATAAATTCTCCACAAGTGTTAAGTTTTGTAATTTGTTTTCATAAATTGTTAAGACAAATTAATTTAAATAGTACTATGTCATAAATTAAAAATAAATTATCTTGAATTTTGATAAAATATAAAAAATTTAAAATTACTTACATAAATACAAGAATATATATTAAAAAACAAATCTTAACAATAATTTTAGCTTTGTTAAGGTGGTCGTCAAGTGGTAATCCAAATGATTAAGCAAAATATATTGAAAACGATCAAAAATATATAAAATAGAATTGAAATATATGAAAAGAAGTTGTAATTGATAAAAGAAAAGCAAATTTTTATTTGATAGGAAAGATAAAAAGGAGTAATAATAGAAAATTTGTACCTTAATATTATGTTACAAAATTAAAAAAGAAAATAGTTATAACAATTTGATTAATAAATTTTTTACCATTAGGCTTTTTCATGGTTCCTACTAAATAAGGCTAAATATTTATTAATACTAATAATATTTAAATTAGGGAATTTTAAAAATTTGGGGGGTTAAGCTCCCTTGGCTCCCAACACCATCTGCCATTGACATACCTGCACTGATTATGGCCAACCAAGCTGCTCTGGATCTTTAGTCATATTAAGTTGTTTACTGTTAACCAACATAATAAGTTTTTATGCTCCTACATATTGAAGACAAAAAATACTTTGAAATGCGAAAAGTTTACAGCAGAATCTTCTTGGTGTAGTGAGATGGTCCCACGGTGGAGTGGCGATGGCGGATAAGGTGCATGAGTTGGGGACATCTTACGAATTTAGAAGTAAAGTTGTAGAATCCCGAGCAACTAAATCTGGCTTAACTTTAAAAACAGCTGCCAGGGTATCTCGGTGATGATAGTTTTAAGGGCAATCCGGCTTTCTAAGGCATTTCTTCAGGGAGAGGGAAACTACAGTTAAAACTCCTTTACATTTTTACCGAAGGGAATGGGGCATAGGGTGAAGTTGTTGATGACAACAGCTGACCATACTTCTTAACAATATTTTGCTGCGAGTATGACCGGTGGACCACAAGGCCTTGGCTCATCTTGAGGTCTAATCTCTAAAGAGAGTGATTCCTAGAAGATGTGCCCAAGCATCAATCCACCTCAGTTCCCACCTTTTATACTGCTACTTTCTAAATTTAAGGTGATATTTTGCCAAGGTTCATTGCCTTCGTGGGGTTTAAAATAGGAGCACTTGCTTTTTTATAACTTTGACAATGATAATTCTACAAGTTTTTGAATGATCATTTCTTGGTGCCATCAAAATTAGTGAAAAAATGCCTTCAAACACAGCATTCTTTTATTGTCATTTCCGTACCAAATTCTTTTTCTGCCCAATGCCCAAAGGAAACCTATTGCAACCCTTAAAAAAGTTGGACATTGCAAAAGAAATGAGCAATGACTAAAAGATGTTTGGCCATGAAGCCACGCTTCCACAAGCATCTGAACTTTTGTACTTGTGGTATAGGAAGCTAGGATATTCCTTAATGGAGCAAAAGAAAACCTTGTCCAAAATATTAGGAACCATGGCTAGTCTGTCACTTTTCGAAACATTATATGTAGCTATCTAGGCAAGCTTGTCCTTTCTTGAAGATGCCGACTGCCTTTCACATGGACTTTTCAAGGGATAAGCTACCAAGGGGTCCTAATGCCTGTGGGCATCTTCATAATTAATTTGTTCATTCATTTCTGTTAGGATTAGGCTATACTACACTACTTTCGGAGAGTACAAAGTTTGCTGTTTTGTCATTTCAAAAATAGGAAAATGAACAGGCCAGCCTATTTCCATTGGTAGTCATGGCACTTCTCAAGGGTTATTGTTTTTCATCGTGGAACATTCACTTCACTAGTGGTGGTCCGCGTAGAAGTCATGGTGGACCTTGGTGTCGTGTCGCGTCCTGTTATGTCAAGAAAACAAGAGTGAGGTGAAGGTGGAGGTGGCTGTTGCTTGCCCCCGGGGTCCCTCTTCTCTCCTTCGCCGATCTTAAATGGTTTGCTGCAATAACCCAAAAGCCACCAACTGTTTACCAGACATACCATGAGCGATTGCAGAGTTATCCCACCACTATTTCTGCCATGTACGGACTCTGGGGGTCCCCTCTGGCCGTCCCCTTCATCCTCACTGTTCATTCTGAAAGGACTATGGGACCCTCTCGTTTACACCTTTTTCAACTCGAGAATCAGGTCTTGTTTTCCTATACAGACATTGTCCTTTTTTATTATGTCCTCTCATTCTGACTTCTGAGTTGATTGTTTCATAAATTTATTCCTTTCTTTAATGGAAGGTAGAAAAGATTTTTCAAGTTAGGAAAATTATACTTTTACTTCCAAAACTTTCCCTTTCTTCTCATTCTTGCATGCCTAGTAGTAGTAGCAAATCAGCATGAAATTACTTGTGTCATTTGCTCTATTAAATTTTACAAGATTACAAAGGATAAGTAGTAAACTTCCAACAAATATTGTGGGCTTCCTTTGAGATCATACTTCAAGCCATTACAAAAGAAAATGCTTAAGCCTCATTTTCCTGGTCCTGTTACTTTCTTGACTCGGGTGAGATTCATGGATTCGTAAAGGATTACCTTTGCCAGTGCCAAGCAAATAGCATATGATATGCTTAGAAATACATCAAGAGGGAAAAAACGCTTTCCTTCTAGGTTGTGTCGTATTTTTTTGTTTTTTTTTTTTTGGGGGCGGGGGGGGGTGTATAAGATGGAGCTTATTACACGTCTAAGCACATAGCCACTTGTAACTTATGATTAAGCTAAAGCTTGTATGATGATGAATTAGACAGGTAAAATGCTGCCTTCCTTTATCACTCAAGTCAACAAAACATGATTTTCTCTAGGTGAATTAGAGAATAATCACCGATTGCCTGAGTTTGCATATATGCTTTCCACGCAGTAAGTCTTACAAGGTTCGTCTTGCTCTGTTCCCGCGTGCACATGTATGTGGAAGGGGGGAATAATTTGATGCTTATCAATTAGTAAAGAACAGAAAATGTGATGATTGCTTACTGTTTCCACTCATCTAATCATAAAAATTCATCAAGTGAGCACCGAGCCCCACAACAACCGACTATGGTTACAATGAGATAAGGGCTACAGATAAGGGAAGAAGGGAGAACCGCTCCCTGAATCTGTTTATGCCCTCTTGGCAATTCTATAACTTTTTACGAGGTTGCCTTCATGATTTTTGCAAGAAGTCGTAAATAGATTTAACTTGCATACTGTATTAAGGGCATTTTAGAATAGTTTTGGTTAACAAATTTCACAATTTATGATGTCAAAACAGCTCAGCGAAGGACTGATCTTAAAAACTCTCATCCCCCCAACCCCCTCCCCCCCCCCCCCCCCCCCAAAAAAAAAAAAAGAAGTAAACAATATTGAATGTTCTGTACATCCTAAGCGCATCAAGACCTAAAATTTGATCATAGATTAACTGTGACATAGGCATATGCAGTGATCTTTTGTTGTCTTCATTTATGCCTTCTCCTTACTTGGTAACGGAATTAGATGATGCAATGTCGCTGCCTGGATAACAGCACATGGACTAGAATCCTTGACTCGATGAGAGCCTGAACGCCTAGGATTGAAATTCCGGTCCATTCCACCGGGTACCAAATTCCACAATGGCCATGGAAGATGCCGCATCAGTCTTGTCGAACTCACAAGCAAAATCACGCCCGTCATGATAAATAACCTGTAATGGGAAAATTCAGGTAAACTACAATTCATGGCAAAAATGTTGAATTTGAGCTACAAAAATATGAAATCACAAATGATTGCACTTAAAAAAATGGGTATATGTAAATGATCAAATGATTTTGAAATAAAAACTATTTACACCTATCAATCAAAAACAAAAACAAGTGGCACAGTCTCATCCAATTTTTTTTTCTCTTTTAATTTAAAAAACATGTGGTAGACAAGATTGTTTAACTGGATCATCTCTACCGGATAAGTTTTTCCATGCATATACTGGCCACATGGAAGATGTTGAGAAGCCACACATTGCAAAATTTTGGAATAAGATGTTATTCTGGTACAATATGAGTGTAAAAATTAGGTTCTGCACTATATACCATCCAAGCAGAAGTGAAAGACAAGCAACTGGTGCTGAAGGCAACCGTTCACCCAATGCAAGCATACCAGCTAGTACACCAGTCACAATTGATGCCACAGCAGCACACGTGGAGATCACAATTGCTCTACCATGCTTTAGGCCACGAGTCTGCTCAAAAGGTGTAAAAAGATAATGCTATAATTATTCAAGAGGCTCAAGTATGCAGCAATAGTTTGTTCAACTATATAAAAAGTAAGACAATAGTGGACCCTGTTAAACATAAATTTCCTGACAATGAACCTTGGCTTCCACTAAATCTGAACATAATTGGACCACGGTAAACATGAATTCCTGAATCACACACATGGACATGAACTTATTATGCAGGATATGCAGGACAAATGTTTTGTTGGGCCGAAAAAGGCTAAACAGCTTAAGGCAAGGATATCAACATGGTCAGATCTCATCATAAAGCACTTAGGTGGCTCAAATACCCGGTAGTAAAATCCAGTACCACTACAACAAATGCTGATTGAGACACACAGAGGATCAACATTTTGGAGAAGCCCTGCTCCACGAAGACAAATCCCATCTTTGAAATCACTGAGGCCATTCTGCAAACAGATGAAACTCCATTTAAGGTGAACATCTAGAACCATAATCACACATCAGTTTTGAAGCAGCCACACACTAATGCTTTGTTAATTTTGTATTAAAAGGGTAAAATCTCCATTAGGAGGTGAAAAAGGGTACCCAAATAAAATTCCTGATTCCAAGCCATATATAATTTCTTCAACGACTTCATACTCCATCTGCATGAGAAAAGTTGTTAACAAGTGCACTACATTGAAGGGTGAAAAGAAACAAAACGTTACATAAGCGATCACCACTACAGAGTGAAAGCAACAAAAATCTTTAAAATTGAGAGAGCACGTTTACCAGTTCTTGTTCTCTCTGTTGACAATTACATATGCGCAGTCACCCATTTAGGAGTACCTGTATA
>NW_019168159.1:29928989-30125898 GCF_002303985.1 Durio zibethinus | reverse complement strand
GGAGATGGAGGAGAGGATAAACTAAAAGAAGATCTAGAGGAAGAAGGTTGAGAACTAGAGTTGCTAAGAGTGGATAGATCCATGAAGTAAGACTCTCTTTTGGCTTTTCCTTTCCAATTTTCCAATAATCAAATCTTTAGAAACATACTTTTCTTCTCACTATCTTGGCAAGTTGTAAGCTCTGATACCATTCTATACACAGCGAACAGGTAGTACGACCAAAGCTCTGGCAACTGACACGGCTTTCAGTTCCCGAGCTCTCCAAGTGGTAGAGTCCTGACATACTATCTGGTACTATGACAACAGCGTGAAGATCGATCAAAAACTTGACAAGATAATACCAATGGTAAGCTTTCCATAGATCAGACATATAACCAAGGTATTCTAGCCGATGTTCAAGACTCTAAGCGCTTCCTTGGCTTAAACGTCGAACTGGGAGCCTGACTTTTATGAAGATATGTCTTTCACTATAGTACTGACTATTAGTATGATCTTGGGGCGGTATGACTTTTCTTTAATTGAGGGAAAGGGATCAATGATCTGTTTAATAAGATTAACAAGAGTTTCTGTTGCAGAGGATCCATAATAATATAGTAACTGCAGAGCATACTCAACTTGTATCACTGCAAACTTTGAATAGATTGAAGAAATGATGAAGCTAAAAAGATGTAACTATGGAAAAAGAAAGATGGAATCACCAAAAAGAGAAGAGAGATTTATAGCCAAACATTTTTTTATAAAAGAAGGTTTTCTTACAAGGGATAGGTTTTTCGATTCTTGCTTGATGATTACTTCTTAGAGAAGTATCATTCTATTTATACATAGAAAAGTAAAGGGCTAGTAGCCTAATAAACAAGACTAGGACAATGTAACTTTTACAAGTGGCTTAGGATAAGACTAAAGGACGGTGAGTCATAACTAAGGTACAATGACTCATAACTATGGTACAAAGGTCTATTATTATAGTATAGTGACTCATCACTTAAGGTACAGTGACTAGGCACTATGACTCATACTAAAGTACAAAAACTTATTATGACTTGACTAAGACATAAAGTTGATGAAGACTTGACATACGGTTGTCTTGATGTGAAGGCATCATTATCAACTTCTGTGGAATCTTCTGAAGAAAACTGAAATTAGCACACGTAATTATACAATATTTGGACTGGAGAGGGAATCTTCTGTCTTGTAGCACCATGAGTGTCATCATTTGAGAGAACGTTGAGTGTGTTCTAGAGAGAGGTTAGGTGTGAATTGTCTGCGCCTGGGGTGAAATCATAGCCGATGTTGACTAACCATTGATCTGGATCAAAATCATCAAGTGGGTCTTGTGAATCTTGTTGCCATTCCATTTGTGGGATAACTTCAGGAGGTTTCTAATAAGGATTCCATTCTACTGGGCCTGCATGGTCAAGTTCAAATCTGGTAGTTTTAGAAAGAGGTTCTGTCCAAGTACCATCAAGGTGAGTTTCATAAATCTTTTTATCAATGTTGAGCTGATAAGTGTACTCTGAAGGATAGTTTCCCCATGGAACTTCATCTTGGAGCTCTGGCTAAGTTTGCTTTGGAAACTTGTGATTCATTTCACAAATTTGTCTCTGGAATTCAGTGTATTCAACTGGGTGATCAAACTGAGAATCAAACAGCGAATATCCTTGAGAGCTGTAAATTACTGCATAGGGGAAATACTAGGGGTCTTTGGTCAAACTGCTGCAAGATCTGTGAAAGATTAAAACAATATAAGGATCAGGAATAACTTTTGTATATCTCTCATAGGTTTCAATCCATTGGATCCAAATTGGAATGGGTCTGAACCAGGTAAAGAAAAACTTGAGATGTTGTTGACTGGGGTCCAACTGGTGTTTGGTAGGGTTGATGGTTGACTACCGAAAAAGGTGAAAAAGGGTTTTGAGCTTCAAAAGTGGGAATTCTATACCAATATAGTAAAGGTGACAAAGGTACCATATAAAACAAACTATTTTGTTTGGGAAACAAAGAGGTTCAGGGAATTTAAAGGGATGGATAAAGGGATAATCAGGGTGTATACCAAGAGATTGAAAAGAGGTGTCTCCAAACTTTCTGAGTGTTTTGGACTGGTATTTGAGCAAAAGGTGTGAGGCTTTTTGGTTAAGGGTTTGAGTGGCAAGAAGTTTGGGTAACTCTGGAGGAAGATTTCCACGGGAAGGTTAAAGAATTCATCAGGTAAATCAAATTCATCATCAAGGTGAGGTTTCTGAGAAGAGGGGAAAAGAGGGTTGTTTGAGGAAGAGGCTTGTAAAGAATGAGGTGTTGGGTACATCATGGAAATGACTGGAATAACCTGCAAAGTGTTTAAAGGAGGTTTTGAAAGAGGTCTTGTGAGCATGTCTGGGATGAGGTTGTCTTTTCCTTTTATATGCCTGGTGGTGAAAGAGTACTGTGAGAACCACTGTGATAGCCTGAGTAACTGTGCATTTGGCATTTTTTTCTTTTTGAAATTGAGCATCTTATCAAAGGGTGACATATCTAATTCCACGAGAAAGTGAAATCCAATGAGGTGAAATTCAAATCTTTGGATACCATACTTTACAGCTAAAATCTCTTTTAGTATAGAGTGATAATGGAGTTCCAAATCTTTGAATTTTTCGCTTTTGTAACCACAGATTTGTCTGGTTCCATCTTTTTCTTCTAAAAGGATTGCTGACCAGAACTGTTCACTAACATCTGTCTGTAATATTCTTTTTCCATCTAAGAGAATCTTTAAAGTGAGAAGTGACTTTGCTTTTATCTTCAAAGCTTTTACTGCTTTTGTCTGAATCTGAGATCACATGGTTGGTTCTTTTTTGAGCATTTGTCTGAGTGGATATGTGAGCTGGGCAATATCTGGGAGAAATTCATTCATGTAATTGACTATGCTGAAAAATTACTGGATTTGCTTCTTTGAGAGATTTACACCAGGAAAATCTGTAAGTGACTGAGCAATATGAGGTTGAGCAATGTACTGACCATCTTTGAGATGCATGCCTAGAAAATCAATTTCTACAGCACCAATGAGCATCTTTTTCTCTGAAAGCATTATCCCATACTGTTGAACAATACACTGGAACTTATCCAATAACTGTGCATGAGATGAGTCATCAGGAGAGAACAATAAGACATCATCGATGTAAATCAAGGCATTATCAAGAGTTGGAGCAAATATCTTGGTCATAGCTTTTTGGAACAGTGAAGGAGCAACTTTTAATCCAAAAGGCATTACGGTCCACTGAAAGTGGTGTTGAGGAATGCAAAACGTCATTTTGTATCTGTCCTGTGGATGTATACCTAGTTGCCAAAATCCTGCTTTGAGAAGACTTTTGCATTTGCTAAATTTGCGAACAAAGTTTTTCTGTCTGGAAGAGGGAACTTATCATCTGCAAGGAAAATGTTAAGAGGCTTGTAGTTGATTACCAATCTGAGTTTTCCACGAACTTGTTCTGAACGTTTGTTGACATAAAACGCTTCACACGCCCATGGAGAGGAGGTTGGTTCAATTAATCTTTGAGCCTGAAGAAGGGAACATTCTTGGATTGCTTGCTTGAAATGATTTGGGTTCATGCCTGAATGACTAGCTTTTGTAGGATTGGCATTTTCATCTTTTTTAAAAGGAAGGAAAATGAAAAATTCAGGGTTTTGCCAAAGTGGGTGATCATATTTCTGGAGAAAATCTGAGTGAGTTTCTGCACACGAAAAATGAATGAACTTGTGTTTGAAATCTTGAAAAACATCTGTTTGAAGGGTAAGGGTGAAGAGGTTGGAAAGGTTTTTCCAAGGTCTGAAATAACTTTCAAACTTGATACCATGTCTACTAAGCTTTAAACCTGGTATACTGATAATTATATCAAAACCAATAACAAGGTCTTTCTGGGGAAGTGGAGATCCTAAAATCTTTTGAGTTATTCGACATCCTGGAAAGATTTGAAGGGTAACAGGGTTACTGACAAAGTCTGCAGAAAATACATTTTCATCAGTAGTTTTGAAGAAGGTTTTTTGTTTTGTCCAAAAGTGTTTAGGTAAGACAAGGGGGTTTGCTATGGTTTGGGCTGCTCCAGTATCAAAGAAAGTTGTAACTGTTATAGGAGGGAAATGTTTGTGAGGGAAGATCTGAACTGGAGCTAAGGGTAATTTTGGAGGTTGAAGGGTTTGGATTTTTTGGAGTTCTTAAACTGACATATACTCATAACATTGATCATCTGTGAAATCATCTGAGTATTTTGAATAGTCTGAATCTGCATACTCATCATCATCAAACTGCTTTATCATAAACAGTGATCTTTCATTCTACTCATCATCAAGGGAGAAAATTGATTCAAGATCATCATCTGAGAGATTGATACCTGAGATAGTAGCAATATCTTGGATCATCTTGACTGATTTTTTGTTTGACTTTGGGCAGTTCTTTGAGAAATATCCTGGTTTTCCACAGAGAAAACATTTTGAGCTTTTGATCTTTGGGTCTTTCTTCTTTCTTGCAAATTTGAATCTTTGAAATCTTCTGGGTTTATCAGCATATCTGAAAAATATTTTGTGTCTGGGTCTGGAAATTTGTGGAGGTCTAGAAGGTCTGAATCTTCTGAAATGTTTCTTTTTCTTGTTGTTGCAAAAACATGTGGGATCTTTGGAGGAACATTTGATTTGTAGTCCTGAGGAGGGGTAAGAACAGGGCTTTTCAAGCTTTTTGGAGTTGTGCACCAATGTTTTGATGTATTTGTGCTCTTTGTAAATCTTATCAAGGGCTTTTAACATCATCTTGTAGATGTCTCCAAGGGTCATAGATTTGATATCAAGGGATCTGAGGTTCAACTGGGTTTTTGTTTGCCGGGCAAGTTCTTCTGGAACAGAATTAAGAAATACTTGCTTTAAGTTGACATCATCGAATCCACCAAGTATGTAAAAATACTGGGAGAATTGTTGATAGTGTCTGTCAAGGTCTTTTGGATGGAGAGAACAGCATTTGAGTCTAAAGAATTGCTCTCTGATCTTTTCTAATCTGTGAGTTTCTTGTCCACAAAAGATTGCTGCAAATTGAGAGACAGCATCTGTGATTGTTGGGCATTGAAGAAACTAGAGTTGTCTGTATTCACCAATACATCTTTCTCAAACTCCTCCCCTTCTCTTACTAGATCTTTAAAAACTCTTTTAAAACCCAAATATCCAGCTCTAAAAGAATATGTTTAAGCCACAAACTTTGATCAATGTATTCTTCCAGCAGGACCTCAAGAGCACTTTGTTACTCTTCAGATCTCAGAAGAATTTCCTCACCAATGGTCAGAACAAGGATACACTCACATTCACTTTGGTGCTATCAGAATCGCCTTAACCTTCCATGGCTGAAATGGAATTCCTATCTGTACCAAAATGGCCTTATTGGACACCAGATTCAAAGATCACAAACATGCAATCCTTGGAATCGTCGAGACGACACTTAATGCAGGAACTGTCTTCTTCATAGTCTTCCCCAATTATAATATGTCTCTTTATGATCCAACCCTGTTAGATGCTTTAAAAGTTCAAGTCCAGATCGTAGGCACAGAAATGAAAGGCCTCCAGGCAACCCTTCACTACCAGATGGCATATAGAGTTCAAGATCATGCCATTAACTTGCCTCTTTCACACTCCAATGATGCAGTCTTTGTTAAAAAGGAAACAGCAGACAGAACTCCTAAACATGTTCATATTCCAAAGCAGATTTCTAATGAAGAACTTGCCACCCTTCCCCAAAAGACGTGGACGATAAGTTATCAAAAGATTTGGAAGCAAGATGAACCAATCGAACACTTTGATCCAACCTACAAGACAAACCAGGATGGTACTGTCACAATTGAATTTGATCACAGCAAAGGAAAGGATGTTCCTCCTCCAACAATCTTTCCAACATAATTTATGACGCAAAGATGCCATGCTGATCTCCTTGATGTTCTAGTCACACACTTTCAGTCCAATGGAAATCTCGTGTATGCATATAAATCTCCAGAAGGACATTACTATTGGGACATAAACTGTCAATGCAAATAATGCCAGCTAGATGCAGATAAAAGCTTCCTGGATGAGGATGATGATGATATTTCAAAGAAGCAAAAGAAGCAAAAGTCTTCTCAGTAAAAACTCAAAGAAAGATATGAAAATGGAGACCCTAAAGTTGATCTCCTTGGTGAACCCTCAGGAAAATTTGACTATAATGTCATCTATCCTAAGAAAGACAAACCACCCTCTCAAACCTACTCAACTCAACCCACACACAAACCAGATTCCTCTCAAGATTCCACCAAACCTTTACCCACACCTTTACCACAAATCTCCATGATACAACCAACCTATCCCAGCTCAACCTTCCCTCCTTTTGAAGAATTTCATAAAGACCAATACAAACACATTCCAAAAATCCCCACTCCCACTGACAGAGATGAATATGGAAATCAAAAAAGTGTTTCTCGTGCTGAAGCAGTTTTAAACTGGCAAACTGAAAATTCTCTCCAGCAAAATTCCTACTTGCACAGAATTGAACATAAGTTGGACCAAGTCAGTCAACACTTTGATCAGAGCCTTGTCAATCTCCAGAATATTATTCTTGAAATTCAGTCAAGGATAATCACACTTGATCAAGAACTCAGATACATGGCTGAAACAACACTGGTATCACTTATGCTTTCACTGAACGAGAGAAAGAAATGAAGAGCCTAAAGATTCAACTTGCAGACCTTCAAAACCAGTTTCGTCAGAAACAACAACAACAACAAGCAGCTTCGAGTTACAACATCTTCACACCATATCATACTGGTATGCATGATACTCCTTACCAAGCCTATACTCCTCCCCCATTTCAACCATACAATCCTCCAACCTCACCTCCAAAACCTTTTTTCACACCTTTTCAGTACAAACCTCCCCCAACATCTATTCCAACATCCTCACAACCAACACAATACTTCACTCCTCTTTCAGAACAACCAGACCAACCCCCTTTCGGTACAACTGAAAAATGGATTCACAGATTTAGAGAAAAACAACCAGTTGATCCAAAACCCAAAAGAGTAGCAGAACAACCACTTTCTCAACCCTCAAAACCACACCCAAGCTCAAGTTCCACACCTCAAAACCCTACACCACAACCAAACCAAAAACCTGTACAACTCATGATTTCTCCTACACAAACCCTTCCAGAAATACTTCACCAGATGGCACAAGATAACCTTCTCAGTTCTCTATTGAAGATATTTTTCCCTCTACCTTTGAAATGAATCTCACATGGATACTGTCAAATCAAAGAATCAGTTGAAACAGATGATACTGATGATTCAGATGAAATGATGCTCCCTCAGATTTTCATGACAGAACCAACAGTTGAAGTTCCAGATGATACTCCAGAAGTCCATAACCCTGATGCAATGGATGCTGAACAACACCCTCCTCCACAACAATTACATGCTCCTCCTTCAATATCAAAATTCTTAGTCTTTACCATTGATGATGTTCCTCCTTCAAAATGGCCCTCAAGATTTCAAGAATTCTTAGCATGGGGACTTGTTGAATTGAATTTTCATCCCAATGTTACGATGAACACAGTCTTGATCAGATTTGTTTCTAGACTCGTTGGAACCCTGAAAATTTTTTGGGACAACATTGGTGAATACAGACAACTCCAGTTTCTTCAATGCCCAACAATCACAGACGCTGTCTCTCAATTTGCAGCAATCTTTTGTGGACAAGAAACTCACAGATTAGAAAAGATCAGAGAGCAATTCTTCAGACTCAAATGCTGTTCTCTCCATCCAAAAGACCTTGACAGACACTATCAACAATTCTCCAGTATTTCTACATACTTGGTGGATTCGATGATGTCAACTTAAAGCAAGCATTTCTTAATTCTGTTCCAGAAGAACTTGCCCAGCAAACAAGAACCCAGTTGAACCTCAGATCCCTTTGATGTCAAATCTATGACCCTTGGAGACATCTACAAGATGATGCTAAAAACCCTTGATAAGATTTGCAAAGAGCACAAATACATCAAAACCTTGGTGCACAACTCCAAAAAGCTTGAAAAGCCATGTTCTTACTCCTCCCCAGGATTACAAATCAAATGTTCCTCCAAAGATCCCACATGTTTTTGTAGCAACAAGAAAAAGAAGCATTTCAGAAGATTCAGACCTTCCAGACCTCCACAAATCTCCAGACCCAGATACAAGAAATTCTTCAGATATGCTGATAAACCCAGAAGATTTCAAAGATTCAAATTTGCAAGAAAGAAGAAAGACCCAAAGATCAAAAGCTCAAAATGTTTTCTCTGTGGAAAACCAGGACATTTCTCAAAGAACTGCCCAAAGTCAGACAAAAAGTCAGTCAAGATGATCCAAGACATTGCCAATATCTCAGGTATCAATCTCTCAGATGATGATCTTGAATCAATTTTCTCCCTTGATGATGAGCAGAATGAAGATCACTGTTTATGATAAAGCAGTTTGATGCTGATGAGTATGCAGATTCAGATTACTCAGAATACTCAGATGATTTCACAGATGATCAATGTTATGAGTATATGTCAGTTCAAGAACTCCAAAAAATCCAAACCATTCAACCTCTAAAATTACCCCTAGCTCCAGTTCAGATTTTCACTCAAAAACATTCCCCTCCTATAACAGTCACAGCTTTCTTTGATACTGGTGCAGCCCAAACCATAGCAAACCCTCTTGTCTTACCCAAACACTTTTGGAAAAAATAGAAAACTTTCTTCAAAACCGCTGATGAAAATGTATTTTCTACAGACTTTGTCAGCAACCCTGTTACCCTTCAAATCCTTCCAGGCTGTCGAATAACTCAAAAGATTTTAGGATCTCCACTTTCCCAGAAAGACCTTGTTATTGGTTTTGATATTATAACCAGTATACCAGGTTTAAAGCTTAGTGGAAATGGTATCAAGTTTGAAAGTTATTTCAGACCTTGGAAAAACCTTCCCAACCTCTTTACCCTTACCCTTCAACCAGATGTTTTTCAAGATTTCAAACACAAGTTCATTCACTTTTCATGTGCAGAAACTCACTCAGATTTTCTCCAAAAATGTGATCACCCACTTTGGCAAAACCCTGAATTTTTCATTTCCCTTCCCTTCAAGAAAGATGAAAATGCCAATCCTATAAAAGCTAGTCATTCAGGCATGAACCCAGATCATTTCAAACAAGCAGTCCAAGAATGTTCCCTTCTTCAGGCTCAAGGATTAATTGAACCAACCTCCTCTCCATGGGCGTGTGAAGCGTTTTATGTCAACAAACGTTCAGAACAAGTTCGTGGAAAACTCAGATTGGTAATCAACTACAAGCCTCTTAACATTTTCCTTGCAGATGATAAGTTCCCTCTTCCAGACAGAAAAACTTTGTTTGCAAATCTAGCAAATACAAAAGTCTTCTCAAAGTTTGATCTCAAGGCAGGATTTTGGCAACTAGGTATACATCCACAGGACAGATACAAAACGGCGTTTTGCATTCCTCAACACCACTTCCAGTGGACCGTAATGCCTTTTGGTTTAAAAGTTGCTCCTTCACTGTTCCAAAAAGCCATGACCAAGATATTTGCTCCAATTCTTGATAATGCTTTGATTTACATAGATGATATCTTACTGTTCTCTCCTGATGATACATCTCATGCACAGTTATTGGATAAGTTCCAGCGCATAGTTCAACAATATGGGATAATGCTTTCAGAGAAAAAGATGCTCATTGGTGCTACAGAAATTGATTTTCTAGGCATGCATCTCAAAGATGGTCAGTACATTGCTCAACCTCATATTGCTCAGTCACTTGTAGATTTTCCTGATGCAAATCTCTCAAAGAAGCAGATCCAGCAATTTCTCGGTATAGTCAATTACATGAATGAATTTCTCCCAGATATTGCCCAGCTCACATATCCACTCAGATAAATGCTCAAAAAAGAACCTCCCACGTGGTCTCAGATTCAGACAAAAGTAGTACAAGCCTTGAAGATAAAAGCAAAGTCACTTCCCACTTTAAAGATTCCTTCAGATGGTACAAGAATACTGCAAACAGATGCTAGTGAACAGTTCTGGTCAGCAATTCTCCTTGAAGAAAAAGATGGAACCAGACAAATCTGTGGTTACAAAAGCAGAAAATTCAAAGATTCGGAACTCCATTATCACTCTACACTAAAAGAGATTTTAGCTGTAAAGTATGGTATCCAAAGATTTGAATTTCACCTCATTGGATTTCACTTTCTCGTGGAATTAGATATGTCAGCCTTTGATCAGATGCTCAATTTCAAAAAGAAAAAAATGCCAAATGCATAGTTACTCAGGCTATCCCAGTGGTTCTCACAGTACTCCTTCACCACCAGGCATATAAAAGGAAAAGACAACCTCATCCCAGACATGCTCACAAGACCTCCTTCGAAACCTCCTTCAAACACTTTCCAGGTTATTCCAGTCTTTTGCATGATGTCTTCCTTACCTTTACCTTTACCCTCTTTTGAACCTGTTCCTCAAACGGTCACCAATCCTTTTCTCTTCCCTTACCTTTACACCCTGAAATATAAACCCTTTGTTTCAGATCCAGATTTTCAACCAATTTTTCCAGTTCACAATCTACCTTCTGAAATCCAGCAGATCATTGCCAAAAAGACACTTGAAAGACGTGCTCATGATCTCATCTACAAAATGCAGGCTATCCTCATCAGAAAACGAGGTGATCATGGTCTCAGACCTATTGGTTTTCATCCTCAGTTCCCTTTTCTACACCTGTTTCAGATCTCTCATACCTCAGGTTTATTCAAAGAAGCCTTAGTTCTTTTATGGTATTTATGCCAACTCTACACCATTACCATTGAGTTTAACTCTTTTGAACTCAACTTTGCCACAATCACTTTCACTAATAATGACTTCCTTTATGAAGCTCATGTTCATTTAGGAACCTTTTTGAAGTGGTTTAAACCCCTCCATACTTGGTTTTCTCTCACCCAACACTTTCCTTCCCATTACCATGTTATCTTCTTCTTCCACCGACCTTGTGACCTTTCTGAAGATTATGTTTTCTTTCAACCCCGTTCAGACATGTATGTGTGTAATCCCTACTCTCTGTACAACTCTATCTTTCTCTATTCTCATGAATACAAGCTCCTGTTAAAAAGACTCTGCAAAATCAACAACCTTCCAGTCCCTGCAGAACTTCCTCCTTTCAAGAAAGAACCATGGTGGTGGTACCCTCCAGAATATATCCAAGAACTACACATTCACCTGGCACATTGGATTCCTGAACCACCTTATGACACTTGGTGGAGTGATTTATCATACAGACTTGTTAATTTTGATCTTCACTGTCCTTCAGAATTAGCAGAACTTCCAACAAATCCTTACTGGCAGAATGATGAAGATCTCTCCAGACTTCGAGCAAGATTTAAACACAGAATTTACAATCACTTATTCCAATGTTGTGATTCTACTCCTGATAATTTTGAACAAGAACTCTTTCGATGGGTAGATGATTCTTTAGTCCTTCAGTACTTTGAAGATTTCTCAGAAGATTTCCCAGAATGATGACACTGATGGTGCTACAAGACAAAAGATTCCCTCTCCAGTCCAAATATTGTATAATTACGTGTGTTAATTTCAGTTTTCTCCAGAAGACTCCACAGAAGTTGATAATGATGCCTTCACATCAAGACAACCTTATGTCAAGTCTTCATCACCTTTATGTCTTAGTCAAGTCATAATGTATTTTTGTTTTTAGTATGAGTCATAGTGCTTAGTCACTGTACCTTAAGTGATGAGTCACTATACCATAATAATGGACCTTTGTACCCTAGTTATGAGTCATTGTACCTTAGTTATGACTCACCGTCCTTTAGTCTTATCCTAAGCCACTTGTAAAGTTACTTTATCCTAGTCTCGTCTTATTAGGCTACTAGTCCTTTACTTTTTCATGTATAAATAGAATGATACTTCTCTAGGAAGTAATCATCGAGAAAAATCAATCTAAGCATAGTAAGAATCGAGAAAAAACTCAAACCTCTCTCTTGTAAGAAAAACCTTCCTTTATAAAAATATGTTTGGCTAAAAACCTCTCTTTCTCTTTTGGTGCTTCCATCTTCCTTTTTTCATAGTTACATCTTTCAGCTTCATTATTCCTCTTCAATCTATTCAAAAGTTTGCAGTGATACAAGTTGAGTATGCTCTGCAGTTGCCATATTATTATGGATCCTCTGTAATAGAAACTCTTGTTAATCTGTTAAACAGATCATTGAACCTTTTTCCTCAGCTAAAGAAAAGTCATACCGTCCCAAGATCATACTAATAGTAAGTTACTATAGTGAAAGACATATCTCCATAAAAGTCAGGCCCCCAGTTCGACGTTAAGCCAAGAAGGCGCCAGAGTCTTGAACACCGGCTAGAATACCTTGGTTGTATGTCTGATCTATGGAAAGCTTATCGTTGGTATTATCTTGCCAAGTTTGATCGATCTTCACGCTGTTGTCATAGTACCAGATAGTATTGTCAGGACTCTACCACCCGGAGAGCCCGGAACTGAAGCCGTGTCAGTTGCCAAAGCCTTGGCCTTACTACCTACCGCTGTGTGTATAAATGGTATCAGAGCAGGTTTGCCTAAAACCCAACTCCGACCCGACCTCGAATTTTTTTATACCTTCCGACTTGACTCGATATTCGATTTTCAAAAAAAAAAATCGACTCTAAAAAGTAAAATCGAAACCTGTTGATTTCGAATTTTTTTGTCTTCTCTAGTTAAAGAATTCATCATTTTGATTGCATTTGTTATCTGTAGTCCTAATTGATTCACTGATTGATTGTGGCTTGGATAGACCAAGGTCAACCCCAAAAGCAGCTTGTCCAATTACATCAGTAGTTAGTTTGAGTGAGAAATTAGAAAAAGTTGTCTTCTTTAGATGAATGGAGATTTTCGGTAGCAGATTCAATATAAGTTTGCATGGTGGGAACGAGGCTTGCCAAGTGTAATGGTCGGTAGACTGATAACATTGCGTTTCTCATAGTCGACCATCTAGCATCCCTGCAATATCAGGTGTCATCAAGATTTTACATTATGTTTGGATTGAGTGGAAGGAAAAGAAAGGAAAGGAAAATAAAGAAAAGTATGAAAACAGAAAATTTTTTTCTTTGTTTGAATAAATTTTTAATTAAAAAAAAAGTAAAAACTCAATAATTTTTAATTTTTTTTATAATTCTCACTTTTTTAATATCTCAATTTGAGAAAAAAACTAAAAAAAAATTAAAAAATTATATTTTTATAAAAAGATTATTATATCCATATTTTGATTATGACAGTATATTTGATTATATAATTGACACTTCCTAGAAAAATAATTTTTTATAAGTATTTTATATAACATCACAGCTTATAAATATTTTATAATTTTTCAAGTCTCAACAACAAAATAAATCAAATTATTATCAAAATAAATTAAAAAATTAAATTAAATATAAAATTAAAAGTAAATTAATAACCAGTTAATACATCTTATCATATTATATATGCTCAATTTTATTAAAAAATTTTATTTATATAAATTAAGTAGTATAAAAATATATTTGTATATTATATATTATTTTATTTAAAAAAATTATAATTAAAAAATATATTATAATAAATTATTTTTTTATTATTTATCCAAACAAAGTAGTACTGTAGTTGTATTGTTTGTCTATCGGCCTAGCTAGCTAACTTGATTTGAGTACCTTGTGAAAAAAGAGACCCTTTTGATGAAGTAGGGAGGCTGCGATTGGTGAGGGAATGCTTCTGTTGTTAGGCCAAAAAAACTCAATCCAATCATACCAGTGAAAGTAAAATCAAATAATAAATCAATCACGAGAGATACAGTAATTTAATGTGGTTCGGTCCAATTAACTTAAGTCCACGAATGAGAAATAAGATCCACTAGTTATAAAAAATTATAAACATACATTAAATCAAATCTTACTCAACAATCAATACCCATAAACTTTCTTAATCTCTCTAGTCCTATGGAGTTTTCAACCCAAACAGACGCATACTCATGTGCATCATTTTCACACAATTAAATATATACTTATATGCACCCATACATCATACCTATGTGGACCCTCTCAGTCTTTTTTAGTCCACTCATAAATAAATATATACCTATAAAACGTAAATCTTCAATAGTCTTATAGCATGTCTATCCATAAAACTCTATAACTCTCTTATATCTTTTTCTCATACCTAACCCTACAGAGACTTCTCATATTTATAACCATACAAACTTGCCTATTAAGAATCTTTTTTCTCTTAAAATTTTTCTCGACTTAAATTTTATCAATTATTTATTTTTACGCTAGACATGCTTGGCCTACTTACAATGGAAGTCTCACAATCATCTTCTCTTGTGTGTCTTCACACTTCATACAAACTGGTATTCAATTCTCAAAACTTGAACTCAAACTCTTTTTTTTAATCGAGTTCTTCTGGAACTTATCTCTTCTCATATCTTGAACCATGCTCTAATAGCACTTATTGAAAATCACCTCAGCTTGATATCATTTGTTAAGCCAAAAAATCTTAATCCAATTATACCAGTAGAGGTGAAATCAAATAATAAATCAATCATAAAAGAGACAATAATTTAACATGATTCGATCCAACTGACTTACGTCCATGGATGAGAAATAAGATCTATTAGTTATAGAGAATTACAAACATACATCAAATCAAATCTCACTCAACAATCAATATCCATAGACCTACTCAATCTCTTCTGGTCTTATAGAGTATTTTTAACCCAAATAGACACATGTCCATATGCATCATTTCAACACAACTAAACACATATTCATATGCACTCATACATCATACCTATGTGGACACTCTCAGTCTCCTCTAGTTCACTCACAAATAAACATACACACTCATAAGACATAAATCTTTAGTAATCTTATAGGGTGTCTACCCATAAAATTTATAACTCTTTTACATATTTTCTCATACCTAACCCTGCAGAGACTATCATATTTATAACCATACAAACTTGTCTATTAAAAATATCTTTTTTCTTAAAATTTTTCTTCTATAAGTTAAACTTACCTATTAAAAATTTTTTTACTTTTAGAATTTTTTTATACAAGTCTTCTTGTCCATTAAATAATATCTAATAAATCTTAAACAAATTTTTAATAAATCTCAAATAAATCTCTTATAAAATTTGAATCATTATTTCTAATGTTTGTTTGGGATATCTCTGAACTTCTTTATTCCAACTTCTTGACAAAGTTCTGGGTCTGCTACAATTATCAAAGGTTGTCTACCCATATGAAACTTGCTCCACCAAAATCACATGCCCAATTATCAGTACCCAGTCCATGTTTTGTCATGTTTAGAAATGGGTCAGTAGGTCATTTTGAACTTTTTCTTGTATTTTGCAAAGGAACGAAAGTGGAAGTTCTTTGCAGTAATCAGATAATGTAGCATTTTTATGAATTAATAGATGCAACCAAATGTCAGATGCATTTGTGAGAAAGTAGGTAAGATGTTTATCGCATTTGGCTAACCTTCAGATATGGTCCTGACTTCTGACAATGCCATGAACGTGAGTATGTGTGTATATATATATATATATATATATATATATATATAAACTTATATTGCAGAGATGTACCTTTTAGTAAAAGCTGATAATAATTTGTGTTGATCAAAGAAATTCAAAGAATCGTGTCAACTATGTTTTATGAGTAGTCTTAATCATATTATCATTTTCTCTGCTATATCTTGCAAGAAAGAGAAAAGGTTACACTTTACTTTCTCAAAGAAAAAAGAACAGACTAAAACATTTTCTGTTCATTTCTATTGAATTGTCAATGAACTGTAACAATTAAACCAGGTAGCAAACATGATTCTATCTATTTCAATTGTTGCAGGCAGTTATATGTTTATCCTTCTCTTTTATTACCATTCTCCATAAACTAATTCCATTGAACAAGTGATGATATGAACATATAAAAGTATCACCAAGAAAATAAAAAGATTAAGCGGGGATTTAAAAAAAAAAACTTATTGGATGTTGACTTTACAAAAGGCTGCAATGGCAATAAGATCGGCATGTCCAAGAAGGGCTTATCAAAGTTTTTTGGTCTGAAATTCATTAGTTACTACTCCACATTGATCATGAAAGATCTTATTTGGTCTGAGCTGTACCAATTGCTCTGACAGCTTTCAAAGAATTCAATTTATACATGTAATACCTCAACCTAAATGACAATTGAGTTAAATTATTATCAAAGCCCATTATATTAATTAAGAGATTAATTATTAAAAGAAAAATGGGTTGAGTTATTTTATTAGTGAAAACTTTGTTATTTTTGTTCAACATGAATAAAAAAAAAGAATTTTTATTCATTTTCATTAGAGTTAAGGAGTTTAAAAAATCAAACTGAGAATTCGAAATCAAAAGCTATAATTTAATTAATTTTTTAAAAGTGAGTGTACATTTTTCTTTATTTAAGAAAAATATTATGTTGACTATTATTACTTGAAGTTGAAGTTTATGAGAGAAAAATCTAAAAAATTTATGAAATCTCTTATTAATCTTTATAATATATTTTGGTAAATTATTAGGTTTTATATATTTAATGTTATTAAGATTTAATTATGATTTTTTAGTGGATTTTAAAGGTTGAATGTGAATATTTGAGTTTTTAAAAATTAAAGGAGAAATTTTGTTTTTGAATAAAATGCTATTATTATACAATAGTCAATTAAAATGAAATTTTATATTAATGGATAAATTATTACCATAAGTATTATATATCATTAGAAAGTTTGTTAAATCTACTTTCCAACTAAACAAATGGAAGTCCATTTCAAGTTCTTTACGAAGAGTTGTCTTACTTAAGCATGTGTTGGTTGCTTGGTAGCAATAAGGATGAATAACAAAAATTTTCTTAATTTTTATACAACGAATTATGAATTGAGCCATAAATTTTTAAAAAGCTTATTGAGTCTACTTTTTAACGAAATAAGCAAACTGAATTTCAAGTCTCCTATTAATAAATATTTAATTTTAATTAGAATGTATACATGCTGTTTGACAACAACATATGATGTGAATTACAAAAATTATTATAATTAATCTATAAGAAATTACAAGATGAACCATACATGGTTAGAAAGCTTATCAAGCTTAATTTCTAATGCATTAAAAATATATTAATTTCAAGTTGTATATCTTGAAATAAGGTCTTTTGTGAAAAGAGCTCAAGTTGTCAATATTAATTAGTTGAGTTAACATTTGTATAATTTAATTGTTTTTAGTATAAATGGTCTAAAAAAAGATTGATTAATTTTTGGTATGTTGAAATGACTTTGAGTAGATAATTAATTATTTTGGAAAAAAATTAAGTGGTGAAATTGAAAGGAAACCAAGTAAAATTTCACATTATATATATATATATATATATATAAACATGCATATCCTAAATGAGTGAATGTTTATTTCTTTATTTTCAATATATGAATGGATCAAATATTTGATTATTTTGTATTTTACTATATAAATGATGGATCATGTTTATAAATGAAATGAAAAATTGATTTATGTTTAAAAAATGATTTTATGGTAGCTATTAATGAATTTTTAGGAAGTGAGATTATCGGCACAAAAACTAGTTTTATAACTTTGGTTAACTAATTATAATAGTTAGTATAATAATGATCATACGCCCTTAGTTAATGGGTTATAGTAGTTAGTATAAGATCATGACTAACATGTTATAATAATTAACAATAATCATGAGAATAAAATTATCAATACAACCATTATCATTGGTTATAATAGTAACTGTAACTAATGATGAACTAATGACAAAGACAATACATTAATTTTGTGTTTGGTACATAAGATTATAATAAGATAAGATGATATTATGAATAGGAATAGATTAAATAATATCATTATATCTTATTTTTTATATATGTAAGGATTAAGATAAGATAATTTAATTTTTTGTCAAAATTATCTTTTCTCAAATTTTATATAATTTAAATTATTAATGTAATTTTTAAAGGCGTAATAAGAATATAAATTCAATCTTATGAATTAAAAATAATCACCTCAGTTTTAAGAAGATTAAATTATTTATCCCAAAAATATAATTAATTTTCCTTATAATCTTAACCCTTTTTTTAATATATAAACTAAACAAAGTATAAAATAATTATTATCTTAGCGTATCCATTATCCTATATACCAAACATAGCCTAAATATCTTAGTCCAGTGAATTCTATTTCTTCTATCCCATGTTTATTGCACCATTTCTCTCTAACATTTCTTTTCCATATCTGTTTTATTGCCTCCAGAAAGAAAGGGAAGCATTTGAAGTGATTGTGGAAAGTGGAATGCTTGTTTACAAGCAATTAGGAATGCTTGTTAACACCCTTTGAGGGTTCTAAGTGGATTTTTGTACTTAGCAAATCAAGATCCTTGAATGTTGGGCAAAAGAAAAAAGGTGTTTTTCAGCACTCAAAGTTTCCTTTCCGGAGGAGCTAAAACAGCTGCTGGAAGATTGGTGGCTTCTCAAGGAGTTCTTGAGGTACATATGTTGAAATGCAAACACCAATACAACAACTATTTTTCCCTTGGAATTTGTTTGATGCTAAATGATTCTCTTCTTGTCCAGGCTATTTGGCCTTACAGTGGTCATTATCTCCCAACTGAAGACAATTTCAAGGAAGTCATTATTTTCCTTGAGGAACACAATGTGCATTTGAGCAACGTTAAGGTAATGATGCATTCTGGTTCATTAAACTTTCTTTTCTCCAGTTTGGCAAGTGATTAGCTAAAATAGTCGTTAGACTTTAATTAAGCCTCATAGCTAGCAACCAAAACTGATTCCTCTTTGGAGAATAGTGCAGAGATGTGCAATAGACGATGACTACACCTCATACAAAGTTGCTGGTGATGAATCCAAGCATGTGGAGAGATCCAACGGCAAGAACAAAATCATCAGATTCAAAGGCTGTGGATGTTGATGGGCCCGCAAATGGTGCATGCACGATAATTGAAAGTCTACAAAGTAGCATGGGCACCAGTGCAGCCAATGTGGAAGCACCAGCATTCAACATGGCCAAGCGTTTGTCTTGCAAGTGGACAAGTGGGGTTGGTCCTCGCATTGGGTGTGTCAGAGACTACCCAACAGAACTGCAATCCCAGGCTCTGGAACAATTTAACCTATCTCCCAGAGTCACGCCTGGTCGCTTCGGAAACTCCGGTCCAATACCTTCACCGAGACCAAGCCCCAAAATCCGAGTCTCACCCAGGCTTGCATACATGGGACTCCCCAGCCCAAGGGTGTCAATGGCTGCTAATAAAACTTTTTGAGTATTCACCAAATGATAAATGACCAAGGTTGAGCACTTCTTGCGCCCAGGCTTTTGTAGCAACACTAGTAATAAAAATGTAAAATAGGTGAAGGGGTCTGACCAAACATTCTTTGTTCTTTGATTTGTTTTTTAGGCTTTAGAATAACCCCTTCTGTCATATGTCATATGGAGTTTAATTTGCTTTTGTCAATTCTTTATGTAAGCTGTGAATAAGTAGTAGTAGTAGTTTTTTTCTTTTTTGAAATAATGAACAGTTGGTGAAAGATGCAAGGGCTTGCTTTCCAATCAGAGAAGGTAATATAATATGAATATAACAAATTTCTATTTGCTTTAATTTTTTAAACTTTTTTTTTTAAAATTAGATATCGAATCGAATCAAGTTTTAGATAAATACAAACTTACTCTATCTTATATATATATATAAATTAATATTTAAATTATTTATTTATTTTTTATATTTATATTAAAAATAATATTTTATATTTTTTAAAAACAATATTTTATTAATTTAAAATCAAATCAAATATAATTTTATATAATATTAAATTAGATTAAATCGAATCAAATATAAAAAATTATAAAATTAAATCAAATTCAGACTTTATATATATATATATAATCAAATCAAGTTGAGGATGAGTAAGAATTCACCCCGACCTATTATCATCATTATTTCCAATCCCCAACTGTTTTTTATTTGGCCGGTGGTTGGAAGGGGGTGCAGGGGATTGAAGAGAACGTGAGACAGACGACAGACAAGGTGAACATTCATGGAACAATGAGCTTTTACTATTGACTATTGCCCTTTCTATTAAGATGAATAGCGGAAAAAACAGGAAAAACAAGAGCTGGGTGAAGGCTATTATAAAAAGATACAGTAACAGAAATCTATTATATGTGAATGCTATTTTGAATTATCATCAACGTTAATTCCACCACTGCCTCAAACACCATATTAATGAAGGTAAGATTCAAGCTTAAGCTTGCATCCATTAAGAATCATGGTAAGAATAGTCATATATAATATAAACCTAGTAAGGACAAGGCAACTAATGACCCCCAGAGTTATTTAATTCTCGACGTCAACGCCTGACAAACACAAAAATCTAAGTAAAACTTTGGCAGTAATTAATTAACCCAAACTTCCCTGTTAAATGCTTTTTACTTTAATGTTCCTCTGTCTCTCACATATTCCATGGCATGTCCTCTGCACACTTCACGCAGCTCATTTTCATTCAGCTGCAGGCAGCGTTGTTGCAACCAAACGGTTTTAAACTTACTTGTCTTTTACTCCAATTACATTGCCACAATTAATTCCTACCATCGACTTCTGATGCTTTTTTATCCATTGACAGAGAATCCTAAGCAAAAAAGTTCACTTTAGATTATATTAATGGATTAGAATTTGAATGTTAAAAGACAAAAATAGATTTTGTCATTTTGGTTTTTGGAATAGAAATCTCAGACTATATTTTTATTCAAAAAAAAAAAAAGAAATCTCAAAGTGTAGCAAGTTACATTGGAACCAAGTCCTCATTTTCAAAAAATTTGAAAATCAAAATTTGTCTTTTGCAGAACAATTTGAAATCAACCTGGCTGTAAAATTCAAGTGCTATTTTTATTATTCTGAATACTTACTGGCCTTCAGACCACCAATCAACTTTCCAGAATTTTTGTTTTTGTAATGCTCAAAGCTATGCCCAAAAAAAAAAAAAAAATCACAACTTTTGATTTTTTTTTTTGTAAAAGAAAATCTAAAGATAAATAAGTATTTAATCTTTAAATCAAAATAAAATATATTATATTTAATAATTATAAATTATGAGTTTAAAATAATTTTAATAAATAATTATTAATAAAATTCAAACTTAAAATTTTTTTATAAAACAAAATTTTAATTAATTAAAAAAATACTTATTAATAAATAATGAGTAAGTACAAGTCTTTGAGATAAAAAAAAATAATGGGCAAGTACAAGTCTTTCTAAAGAAGAGGATTTGGAGCAGAGATTTTCAGCACTGTCCATACAAGTGTCCCGAGCCAGTTACTCCAACAAATAAACCAGATCCTCGAAGAGGAATCTTTTGTCGGGTAACTTCTTGTCTTTTTTGTAACTTTTCATGTACTAAAACAAGGGGAACGTGCCTTTTCATGACGAATTTCCCTAAAAGCTGTGGGACCAAAAATGCCGTAAAAATAGTTCCAAATACAAGGACAGATAGTATCACTCTCAAAAGCAATTCAATTGAGCGGGATCGAGATCAATCCTTCTGTGTCCGTTGGTTGGTTTGTTTTGAATTTCAAAATACTGAACGGTATCATTGGACCTTGGTAAACCCACTCTTGTAAACCCGTTAACCCGAAAGTCCAAACCCACAATCCCTACATTTCCCCCACATTTCTCTCTCCCCCTCCTTCTGGTTTCAGGTTCTTCACAGTTACCCAAAACTTTATTTTCAGGGCTCTTTGGGAACTATTGTTTCAACTCTCTCCATTTGGGTTTTTGTTGTTTTGAATTTTCATTCAATCTGCTTTCTTTTTCTAAAAAGGGAAAAGTTTTCTTCTTGAGCCTCGTTGAAGTTTGTATTTGTTTCAAAATTTTTCCTTTTTGTCACCCCTACTCTGATATTCACTGTTCTCATTGCTGCCCATTTCCTTTCTCTTACAAAGTTGCCTTCTTTTGAGCTAGTTGAGATCAAACTTGCTTCATTTATCTGTTTTTTTTACTCCCCTCAAAGAAAGAAAAAACATTTCTTTGTAGCTCTGAGAAAATATATACCTTGAACTGCGACTGCCAATGGGTGCTTCTGGGAAATGGGTGAAATCTCTTATTGGTTTCAAGAAGACTGAAAAGGAGGACCAAGTAAGCTCTATGCTTTTGTGCATGATTAACTGTTATATACGTGTTTGAACTAAGCTCTTCTTCATTTTGCTGTGCAGGAAAAGCTGAGCGGCAAGAGTAAGAAATGGAGGTTAAGGAGGAGTTCTTCAGCGGACTTGGTGTCCTCGTGGAAGGGTTTTAAAGGAAAGTTTCGAGCAGATTCTGAAGGATCTGATTCTTCACCAAGGACTGATGCTTTCACCGCTGCAATGGCCGCAGTAATTCGAGCTCCTCCTAAAGATTTCAGGGTTGTAAGGCAAGAATGGGCTGCTATACGCATCCAAACTGCGTTTCGTGGCTTCTTGGTAAATTTGAATTCCCTTTTACTGCCATCTGTTTCTTTCCTCGCTTGGTGTCTGAGAAAGTGAAAGAAATTTTCCGGAGCGGAAGTTCTTTATTGTTTCTCAAATTTCAACGGTTAATACATTAGTGCAGCCATAACAAATAGTAAATAAAGATTAGATCTAAAATGATTCAGCTCATGTATTTTTTTTCCAAAACTTAATTCTTAACTGGACTTAGCTCGTTATTTACAAATTTGAACTTCATTGTAAAATAGTACAGTAGTATTATTTGATCTGGATTATTGTTTTTAAGGTTTATGTACTTACGCTTATTCTTCAGTAAATTTAATGTCAATTTTGTATTGATGTATTCACCCTCGGATTTTGAACTTGCTGGTTTACTACATGGACAATGTTTTCTGTTATATTCTCCATGTTGATGGTGATTGTTGCGGAAATATTTGGTTGTTGTTGAACCAACATACCTATTTACCAGCAATTTTTATGTAGGCAAGAAGAGCTTCGAGGGCTTTGAAAGGAATTGTGAGGCTTCAAGCCTTAGTTCGTGGTCGACAGGTGAGAAAACAGGCTGCTGTGACACTTCGGTGTATGCAAGCTCTTGTTCGTGTCCAGGCTCGTGTTAGGGCTCGTCGTGTGCGAATGTCCATAGAAGGGCAGGTAGTTCAGAAGATGCTTGATGAACGCCGCAGTAAGGCTGATATCTTGAAACAAGCAGAGGTACCATTAACCAAGATTTTAGTTGGCACTTCAATTTGCTAATGTCATTAAATTTTCCCCCTATGACTGTAAAAATGCTCTCAGGATGGCTGGTGTGATAGCAAAGGAACACTGGAGGATGTTAAAACAAAGCTACAGATGAGGCAAGAAGGAGCATTCAAGAGAGAAAGAGCACTTGCTTATTCTCTTGCTCAGAAGGTATGGAGATTTTCTAAATTTTGTACCTTTGTGATGGCTAAAAATAATTAAGTTCTTTGCTTTTACAGCAATGGAGATCAAACCCTGGTTCAACTACCCGATCAAATAATTCATTTCCATATCTCAAAAATGAAGAGTTTGACAAGAATAGTTGGGGATGGAGTTGGCTAGAACGTTGGATGGCAGCCCGGCCATGGGAGACTAGATTGATGGAGCAATCACAGGCTGACCCTTCAGAAGTAACTCCACCATCAAAAAGTTATTCTTCTGAGTCCCTCGTGGGAAAGAATACAAGATCTTCGGAACAATGCTCTGTGAAAGTCAGAAAGAACAATATTACCACTAGGATTTCTTCAAAGCCTCCCCATATTGGGCAAGTTACTCAATCATCTTCGAGTCCAAGTTCTGAATTTCGATTTGATGAGAGCTCTGCTTCATCTTCAATATGCACCTCTACCACACCAGTTTCTGGAAACGTTATCTTGGCTTCAGATAGAACAGAGGAGAGTGGCAATAGTAGGCCAAACTATATGAACTTGACACAGTCTACCAAGGCAAAACAAAGAGTTGGTAATCATGCCTTTCACAGAATTCAAAGGCAGTCCATGGATGAGTTCCAGTTCAAGAAATCAGCTGCTTTCTATAATGGGGATTCAAATAGTAGTGCTGGTTTTGATCCCTCATTCCATATGTCTCGACCACTATGTCCTCCTACGCGATTGGATAAAGGCACAATGAAACCCAGGGAGAGGGGAAATTGCTTGTATGATTAGTTGGATGGATTTAATTGGATAAAAGATCAACACTTTGTTGTTCTTTTTTATTGAAGTGTACTAAGTTTAAGAGCAAGCTGTTGCAACTTGCAAACACTTTATTGAGTATTTTGTATCTGATTCAAGGGCAATACATTCTTTACAAGTGTTCATTTAGCTCTTCCTTGAATCAATTCTCCATTATTATTTTTTGCATTTATATGACTGAGGAAATATAACTCCAGCCAGATACATTAATCATGTTCTTTTTGTGACTCTGAGCTTTACACCACGTTTGAAGTTGAGAACTATGCCAAATTCAAGCTCCAAAGGTTTTTCCATGTTGGAAGAATGTCGAAATGTATATTTCCGATACAGTTGTATCAAGGAGAGTTTGATTTCTTGTAAGGAGAACTTTTGGCCAACGCATGCCCGAGGCCCAATTCCAAAGGGTATGAGAGCATAAGGATGCCTTCGTTCCTCTTCTTCACAGTTTGGGTCAAACCTTTCCGGCTTAAATTTATCTGGCTCCGGGAAGTTCTTTGGATCTTTTGCTAGGACTCCAAGTGCTAACCAGACCCACGTTCCCTGCTCATCAAAGCATAACAAAAAGATGGAAAATCACAAACAAGCTTTAGTCCACGCACAAAATTAAATTGAATTGAGTTCCATATGAGAGATGGTAATACCTTAGGCAGAAGGTAACCTCCTATCTCCACTTCTTTTGATGTTTCTCTCGCAACTAATGGAGAAACTATGTAGAACCTCATAGCCTCTTTAATCGCCTGAAGTCAAACCAACAAACAGAATTAAGGAACATATAAGCACAAATCCAAACATGGGTATAGTGTCATTGTCAAAAAGTGAGCCCCATGGGACTTGCCTGATCAAGATACGGAAATTTATGTTGGAGATCATAAGCAGTTGGCACCAGGCCATGCGGCCCAAACCCATCAATCTCTGCCAGCAGTTTTTTCTCCACCTCTGGATGTCCAGCAACTAAATATACAATTGATGACAATGTAAAGGCTGTTGTTGCTGAGCCAGCAAGAAGGTGCTCGTAAGTAACAGCACTAATGTAGTCCGGAGTAAAAACATTCTTAGCCACATTCTCTGATTCCCTTGCACTCAATATTTGAGACAAGAAGTCCTTTGAACCTCGGTTATTCTCTTTCATTCTGTTTGATACAATCTCATCAAGCCGACCACTCAACTTCTTGTTAGTCCTGTCAACTTTCCAGTCCATAGTTCCTGGTATTCTTTTCAAAATCTGCCTAAAAGGCTCCTGTAATATGGGGACAAGTAGACCTATTATAATTGAAAGAGAACCAGATAAGTCCATCTTAAGTTGCGTTGTGGAGTAGATGTGTTGATTGATGAAGTCAGAGACTTCATCATTTTGACTGCATTGGTTATCCGTAGTCCTAATTGATTCACTGATTGATTGTGATTTGGATAGGCCAAAGTTAACCCCAAAAGCAGCTTGTCCAATAACATCAGTGGCCAGTCTGAGTGAGAGGTTAGAAAAAGTGATGTCTTCTTTAGATGAATGAAGATTTTCAGTGGCAGATTCAATATAAGCTTGCATGGTTGGAACTAGGCTTGCTAAGTGGGATGGTTGGTAGACAGATAATATTGCGTTTCTCATAGTCGACCATCTAGAATCCCTGCAATACCAGGTGTCATCAAGATTTTAGTTACAACACTTATACTATTGACTGGCACAACTGTAGTTGTATCCCTTGTCTATCGGCCTAGCTAGCTATCTTGATAAGAGTACCTTGTGAAAAAGAGACCCTTTTGATGAAGTGGGGAGGCTGCGATAGGTGAGGGAATGCTTCTATTTGGGATGTCTTTAAACTTCTTTATTCCAACTTCTTTACAAAGCTCTGGGTCTGCTACGATTATCAAGGGTTGTCTACCCATATGAAACCTGCTCCACCAAAATCACATGCCCAATTATCAGAGTACCCACTCCAAGTTTTGTCATGTTTAGAAATGGGTCAGCATGTCATATTGAACTTCTTCTTTTATTTTGCGAGGGAAAGAAAGTGGAATTGCTTTGGAGTAATCAGATAATGCAGCATCTTTTATGAATTAATAGGCTGCGGCCAAATGACAGATACTTTGGTGTATGGTCCTGACTCCTGACAACGCTAGAGACAACTATTTTGGGATTTCTGAAAGGTCAAAGGGAATTCAATGAACCGTGTCAACAATGTTTTCTTGAGTAGTCTCCATCATATTCTCATTTTCTTTATGCTCTATCTTGTAAGAAAGAGAAAGGTTACACTTTCTCCAGAGAAAAAAAAACTGAATAACATTTTCCGTTCATTTCTCTTGAATTGTCAATCAACTCTAACAATTAAACCACTCGACAAACATGATTCTATCTATTTCAATTGTTGCAGGTGATTATATGTTTATCCTTCTCCTTTATTACCATTCTCCATAAACTAATTCCATTGAGCAAGTGGTAATATAAACATAAAAAAGCATCACTAAGAAAACAAAAAGATTGAGTGGGGAATTTCAAAAAAAAAAAAAAAACTTGTTGGATGTTGACTTTACAAAGACTGCCATGGCAATAAGATCGGCATCTCCAAGAAGGGTTTATCAAATATTTCCTGAAGGGGAACAGAGAAACGCAGCAGACTGACCTGAAAATAGGACCATATTGTTTGGCAAGGACTGAAAACACATCAGGGCCGTACTTTGCCATCAAGGGCAGGTGTCCTACCAGTGGGACAGCTGGTGGACCAGGCACCCTTCTTACCCCCCAATAGGGCCTATATAGATAGCCCAATACACCTGCTACCATGGCTAGCACTGTGAAGATTGTCGACGCCGTAGAGATATTAGGGTAGAACCCTTCTATACCAACTGAGCTTCGAAGAGTTTCATAAAATAGAGCCATTTCCTTCTACTTTGAGTGTTTGAAAGATATAGTTTAGCTCTCGCAAAGATGGAGGGGGTCTATATGGAATGGAAAGTGGGATTTCTCAAAGCATCTTTCTGGCATTTGGTCTTTGTCAGTATTTGAATGATTATTTTGGTGAAATAGATACCTCATTGGTTTATTTATATCCGTTAGTTTTATATTGGACAGGATAGTGAATAAATAAATTCGAGTATTGTGCTTGTTATGGTTCTTTGTATATAGTCCTACCAATTAATCCAGACCCTAGACAGCAAAATTGTCCTTGTGGGGCCCTCCTGAAGCCCACCATTACATAAGATTTGAAGCCTCTAAAGGATCGTTGATTCTCCCCAATGCGGGACAGAATAGATCACTTCATTTAGATTTTCAGACTTCATAATGCTTTAAAATCATGCATAGTTTAATCAGATTATGAAACAAATTCCATTCTTTTCCATATTTCACAGTAACAGGTTTAGAACCTGGAATTTTCTGGGCATTTTCAGAATGGGATTATTATGGTTGAAACATTGACTCATTGGCCGGAAAGCAGACCAATTGTTTGTTGACAGCAGCTTTCCATCCTTTCAATCCTGATGTTGGGATGTTATTCTTTCTTCCAAAACAAGTTGATTTGAAAATGATTCCCTTTAACTTATGCGGATTGCTAGTATCACCTGTCTGTGCTACTCCTCCTGGCCGCTTAAGATTCCTTCGGGTGTGTTTGTCATACTTTATGTTCTCACTAAATTAGTATTTGTAGGCAAGTGGACAGAGCAAGATAACATTAACTAACCTCTTTTCCCTGCTCAGCTATCTTGTATTACTCGGTTTTAGATGTTAACAGATAATGTGCGATAACAGGCTGGAACACCCTTTTTTCTTTTTTTGAGAAATCTATGATTGTAAGGGTTCTGGTGTTGTAACCCTACTGTTTTTTGCATTCCAATATCTATTATTCCATGGACGCTTGAAGCACTCTCCATTGAAAATGATTCACGTTTGAGTAACATATAAACGCGACTTCTGCCAGCCTACATATATTGATTCACTTAGCCACAAATGAATGACCCTAATCAATTCGTTGTGCTAGCGGTTTAATTCTTCCAATACACAATTGCTCCGTTTCCCTTACTTTCCACAAGTGTCATGCACCCGGGGAAAACAAGTGATGACTTCCCTTTGTTGGATAAAGTCTTACGCACGAGGAAAATCCATGCTCATCTTGTCTTTACCATCTGGCAAAGTTTGACACTCATACTGTTCTTCAGACAGCAAAAGACTAGAAAAGCATAATTGGATAAAACTAAATCTTTGATCAGATTTATACAATTATTTCATCTTTTGCAGAATAAGCATAGTTGTTCTAGTCTTAGCATCTAGTGACTCAGCTATTAGAGAAGTACTTAAACTTTGCTGTTGAACAAGGGTTGAATTCCTTTTTGACAGACATCTATTCCCTACCAATCCAAGATGCTTCTATTTCATCAATCGAGAGCATAAACACAAGCCAAAACTCACGCTACTTCCACCACCTTGCTGAGTTACAATTATTCTCTTGAAACCATGATTAACACTTTGTCGATTTATCAGAATAAAGACAACAGACTTCTGAAATTCATTAGTTACTATTCCACATTTATCAACGAAGATCTTATTTGGTCTTAGCGTTACCACTTGCTCAGACAGCTTACAAAGAACTCAATCCATAGAGTAATATTCCTTGCCTATATGCATATCGAATATATGCATCCATACTGTACACATGGATTGAAACTGATATTTACATTAACAAAGATTAATATGAAGTTAACAAGGATACAGAAAGAGCATTAGCGCAAACATATATAGGCAGTAGGAAATAGGGACTGGAAATCTGGAACTAGAAGCTTCTGGAAGACTCGTGCTTGGAGGGGTCCCCCAATAAATCTTTGTCGGTTAGCCCGCCTGCAAAAATTTGCCACAAGAAACAACAAATATCATGTAACTGGTAAATCAAATTCCAAAGTGCATTAAAAAGTGTCAAAAGGAAATGAAGGACTAGATTATCAGTAAGGATACATAACAACAGGAACATCTGTTGGCCCCTTGGAAACTTTCACCATTCCCTGCTGTGTGAGAAATCATATACTCTTATTAGTCACAAACAAAATACAGAAGCAACATAAACAAGAAGCAAAAATTCATGAAAATACCAGTTTAAGAAAACAAGGAATGGTGTCGTAGAGACCAACTCAAGCCTAGAACAACAATATCCTACATTCCATTAATGTGTTTGGTCATGGCTTTGACCCGAGATAACCCACCTGATCCACTAGGCCCTGCAAATCATCAACCCAATCTGCAGGGTTTACAGCCAAATCCTCTACCTCAACATCAACTTCAGGCTGATCACCCACCACAATTTCCCCCTCTGGTTCACCAGCTATTAGGTTTTCACTGATTAACTCCTCCCATATTATCTCATTAACACCCAAATTAGCTCCACTTGATATGGGCACCGGACTTGTCATAGGATCCTTGATTTCACTGCATGATTCATTGTCCAAGGCAGAAGAGAAAAATGTCTCTATCTCAGACTCTATTGTTGCCAATTCTTCTTGCTCCTGGTTGGTGTAATCAACAACTTGGTCATTATCAACTACCACAGGAATTGCTTCTTCTTGCAAATTCTCTACACTTGTGCTAGCTGTTAGTCTCCGTTTTCTCCCGATTTCAATACCTTGCATCTGTCTTTTGTGTGCAAATTGCAGGATAAAGGTTGGGTTACGAAGAGCCTTGGCAAGGAATGTCATTATCTGCCGTTGCTTTCTTTCCGTGCTTTGTAACCTCCCCTCCATTGCAACAATTTGGTCTCTTGAATGCTGCTGTTGCTGCCTTAGACGCACGATTTCTGCCAGTAGCACGCCTCGATCTCTCTTCAATCTCTCAAGCTCTTCGTCTAGTCCAAATTGTCCTAACTCAACACAAGCTCCTCCTTGCTGTTGCAAACTTTGCGGGATATTTCTTCTCCTCTTGATCGTTTTCAGTAGGCATTTTTGCCCTCCCAGAAATCCTTCATTGGCAAATTCCCAACGGTCTGGATCAACTTTCCTAAACCCCTGCATTAGGTTACAGCATTAATGTGATTAGTTTACCTTGAAATTTATCAGACTGAAAATTGATCACCAAGACACAGAGTAGGACACACAAGAAAAGCCGTGGGGTTGAGTAATCACAACGTTAAAAGAAAAAAAAAAAAAAAAAGAAGCCAAAATGAGTTCTGATTTTCTCAGACTATTTTCTCAACTAAGAGGCAAATAGATTTTAGACAGAAAAAGCAAAACAAGGACAACCCAAGTAAAAATTGTACAAAATTAGCAACAAAACTAAAACAAAGACAACATTTTTCAATAGATTACTTACATATGTATTGAGCTGGCGAATGAAGCTGGAGAAATTACTGTGCTTGAAGTACCTAGGAAGCAGAGTAGTCGAGAATTTATAAGAATCCCAAACAATGAAGCTATTACGAGCTTTACTCCATGAAACCACTGAGTCCGTCGAAGGATCTTCCACCATTTCAAAAGTCTTGGTCAAGAACGGCGGTGGACCAACCTCGTTAAGCCCTTCCATCGGCTGTGGAGTAACACTCGAAGACGGAGAAGAAGATGAAGATGTAGATGTAGATAATCCTGCAGTTCCAGCTGCAAACATCACTGTTTCCTCTTCTTTTATTACCACTCCTTCCATTTCTTGTTTCTTTCTGATCTTCTCTTCGGCTCTGTAATAAATCTAGCAACGTTGCTGAATCTGTTGTTGTTTCTTTTGGTGAGTTTTCACTTCACTTTGAAGTTCTGTCCTAAGTTTCAGTTTCGTATGAAAAAAGAAAACTGAGAATGTTTTAGGGGCAAATGTCCTGGAATTACAAGTCAGAGAGAGAAGTGATAATATAAGGCGGTGGAAAAGAAAGTTCTAGTGACAGATTATGTGTGAGCTTTTTTTCTAAAGTTTGTAAGAAGTTTCTGCTCAGAAGCAAAAGTCTGGAAACTTCTACATTTTTCCAGATTCGCCAAGGGTCAAAAGCCTAAGAGCTTGTCCACAGCCGTCGATGGTCGGATTATGGAGCCTACTTGGTAAGTCCAGATCTTTTTCACCCCTCAACTTTTGCCACGTAGGTTGTTTAGATTTTTCAGGGTGGAGCCGAGGAATAAACAAATGGGTTTAGTTAACTCAGATCGAGTTTCCATGGACAACAGACCCAATGTTAGTTAGAAGAACCTTATTCTAAATAGTTACTACTAACTAGTTGTGAGGAGGATTGAGAACAAGACAATGATTTGGGCTTCAAAGATGGCCCACTAGACAGTCGGGAGGAAAACAAAAGTCTTGCTGATGAAGTTTGTTCCAGCTCCAAATATAATATTGGATCGAAGTCTGCTCAATTTTCTTCCTCACTGGATCAACATGAAAACTTGGGCCGACAACAACTCTGTTCTTCATCTTGTTCTGCAATGTGCCAAGGCATATACTCTGTTTCTGTTATTTTTTGGCTAGCTTTTACAAGTTCAAGTTAGTATAGGTCGAGTTATTTTTTCTTTAATAAAACCCAGATTCTTAGTATAGATGTAAAGGATTTGACCTATAAAATTAATTGGTATCTTCAATGATTTGCAGAGCCAGGTAGTTTTTTTTTTTTTAAGAAAATAATTATTTTTTTCACAGTTAAAAGACTAAAACGTCTTTAATTTTATTTCATTTTTACATACTTTGTTAATTGAGTTTATGTCACTTGACTCGTAACATCAATTCAATCAGAAGTTATATATATAATAATATACATATAGATAAGCCTTCCATCAAATAAAAAATAAGTAAGCAAAGTTGCATGTGTTATAAAATCAAATCTATGATACGATAACTTCCACTTGAAGGGATCATCCTCGTTTTTTTTTATTATTGCTTACTACTTATATCTTAAGTAAAGAGATTCATTCAAATTTCAATCAGCTTATATGTAAGACTAATTTCCCTTGAAGGCCATAGCCCGTGGAAAGGTAAGCCACTTATGTTAGTCAATTAGTTTAATGCTACCTTGAATGCATCATCATTGAGCTATTCTAAACCAGAAATTAATCCCCCAAAAAAAAAAATTAAGAATAATAATTGAAGCCCACCACAGTAGTTGCCCAAACTAATGAGAAAGTAAATGGCTGCCGCTCCGACTTTCTATTTTTTCTATGACAACCCAACCAAGGTGATGACTTCATTTTGTTGTCCATTATTTTTGGGGCCCTGCCCTCGCATGCCTTGTTTTCTGTCTCTCTCTTTCCCATTTGCCCAACCAAAAAAAAAAAAAAACCCTTCTTTTTCCATTCTGCTATTATAATTCATGATTACAGTATGTTAAGGAGGAGAAAGGGTGAAATAGAAATGACTTATTTATGGAAAAAATACTATAATTAACCCATTTTGTTTGGTCAAAACTCTAGTACATTATAGTTCTGATACAAATTTTCGAATCCATTGAAGTTCTTTGGTTGTAAGCATAGTTATTAGAGTTGAGTTGGATCGTCAATCCGATCAGATGAATTGGTAAACAAATATTGAAATCGGTTAAATTTTATAATTAGATAAGTTTTACAATTAAATTATTTTAAATCGTTGTAAACAAGAGATTCACATAATAAACTAGCAAATCGAATGATTTTTTTTTATTGAAATAATTTAATACCAATTAATAAGTTTAAGTAAAATATAAAAAAAAATATTAGTATTCAAAATAATATAATTAAACCTTTATACTACCATTTCATCCAAATAACCCACAATCCTTATTTTTTAATATCTTACATCTTTATATTAATAATATATTGACATATTTTGACACGTGAATAATAATATTGTAAAAAAATTTATACATGTATAAAAAAAAGGTAATTTAAAAAAAAAGGATAATCTAACAAAAAATTTTATTAATTGATACCATAATTAAAAATAATTATAACAATAATAATATATACAATTAATAAAAAATAAAATATTGATAAAAATGATTAATTATTTGATCATGAATGAAAATAATTAATAAAAAAATGTATATATGTAAAATTAATAAAAAAATCTACATTCATATAAAAAATATAAAAATGATTTTAATTTATTTTTTACTAATTTTCATATAAATATAAATATTTTCTTTTTATTAATTTTATATATAGATATTTCTTTTTTATTAAATAAAGATTGATTTATATTAATAAATAATATTTATATCTTAATAAATATAAAAAATAATTATTTATAATTATTTATTACTTATTATTTATTATATTTATTAAAATATAAATATTATTTCTAAATATTAAAATATAATATATGATTTTAATAAAATATTAAGTAATTTAGTATTTAATTGTTTTATGAATTTTATATTTTAAAATTTATAATTTATGATATATATGTTAAAATTCATAGCTTTGTTATTGAATTATTAAATTTTAATTTTCATTAAAAGTTCAAAATTTTAAAATATTTATATTTTATATAATATTTTATTGAATCGATAATTAATTAATTAATTTAATTATTAAATTATTAACTTAATAATTTAATATTTAATTCGATTTTGATAACTATCATTATAAGTCCAAAACGGCGTTCTTTTCAACACTTTTACCACCGGTAAATCAAAATGCATAAGCCTAACCTAAAAGCTACATTTACAACCTCTATCAGCGATCAGATTCAAGTCGGCAACTCAGTTTATCTTCTTCCTCATATTCAATATGCTAGCTGTAAAACTTGCAATTTTTTTTGTTTTAACATGAACAATCAAATTGATTTTCTGGACAAGACAAGACTGTGTGTGCTTCAGATATCTTCAATAAATTTTAAATGTTGTCAACTGACACGACACACTCTATCTAATGAACATTTTTTTTTAAACAATAGGGATAATGGAATAAAAAAATAAAATTTCAATGAAAGAAGAATCAAAACTCTCGGACAAATGGGAGCACTCAATATTCAATACCCTTATCAGGCCTTAGCATTATTGCTCCAATGAGCTGTTAATTATCCATGCCCCCTCCTCCGCTCTCACTGCTCATTGTCTCATATTTTTGTATGGTCAAAACCTAACAGAAAACAGGCATGGCCACCACAAACTTAAATCGGTTTACCCCATGATATCAACCCCACAACTTAATTACAATCTGCCACATGTACGGCCATGATCAGATGGTTTTTCCAGGGGAACAAACCCTTCATATTTCACCGTGCAAGGGAGATAACCTCCCCTTCTGCAAAAGGACCAGAGGGAAACTAGACTACGTTACACGTATGAGCGACACAGATTCAGATCATGACATCATCGGGTCCTACTATCTGACCCCTGACTGTCACATCAGGTTTTGTCACCCATGTGTCACACTGAACCAGATAACGAACTGATTTACTTAAAAGAATAACTAATAATAAATAAATAATACGACTGAAATTTATGTTAAAAAAAAAAAACCAGCGGCGCCAATTAACGAAACAGCCTGATAACAAGAACAAGGGGCTATGCTAAAGTGCACAACTAGGGATAATGAGCACCAATGACGACCTTAAGTGCAGGCCTGTACCCAATATGTACATGATACGGATTCGGGTCACGGACACAGATCTTGCTGACAACATCTCCTATATCTTCGCTTATAGAAGGTACGGACATGTGACCACTCACGTGGCGATTGTCAGAAGTAACGAATCGTGCAAGAAGAGAAAAAAATAGTTAAAGGGTAAAAATTAGTTTTAAATTATAATTTAATAATTATTTAAATTTTTAATATTTTATTATAATTGATCAAACTTTAATTTTTTATTTTGATTTAATTAAATTTTAAATTGACAAAATTTAATCACATGATAAAATTTAATGAATTAAATTTTGATTTAAAATCATTTAAATTCATGAAAGAATTTTAAAAAGATGGGACAAAAAAATAAAAAAGAAAAAAATTATTTTACTTTATTTTTACTTATATCAATTATGTCAAGTAATAAGCTTTTGTTTATTTTAATAATGTCACATAAAATTTTATCTTAATTTATAATAAATTAATAATGTTAAAATTCGTCTAAATAAAAATTTAATTTAATATAAATAAATACTAAAAATATTAATTAATTATAATAAAATAAATATTTAAATAATTTTTTAATTAAAATTCAATAGCTTTTTATATTTTCTAAAATAAAATTCACTGCACTATCATGTAGCGCGTGCATGAAAGTTTTAAATTCTTAGAGTAGGAAATTATAAAATTAAAAAGTGAAGTGAGGTTTAGAGGTTTTATATTTAGACCTTTTTTGTTTTATTATGATATTTTTCTCCATGAATGTCGGAAAAGATAATGCATTTTTTACGCAAGTTTGATGAAACAAAATAAAGGTGAAATATACTTTACTACTACTATATATCATGTGAAAATTAATTTTTAATTTTTTTATTTTTTATCGTATCTAAAATTATTTTAATAAAGTGAATACTAAGCACGCCTAGAAATATGTGTTATGGAGGTGATTTGATTTCGTGGGTTTCCCACTTGCCACAAGAAATTCTCCTAATTGGCTTAGTTTTTGTAATTTTATTGGCAAAGTCTATGATGTAAAAGCAACCAACATAGTTTCATCTTGTATTTTTAAATGAAATTGAGAAGATAATGTATCTTTGAATTGACAACATTAAAGAGACTAGATGATTTGTAATCATTATGTCAAAACCTTGCGACAATAAAAATTTATTTTCTGAATTATTTTTTATCTATATGGTATGTGATATCAATCACATATATGATATATTACCAACCAACCAAGCATTTATAATGAATGCATTAAATGTTCACAGGGTATTAAATAGATTCGTTTTGAAAATTATAATTTATGGGACCCTATACTATATATGCAGTGATCCCATAGTACCATTTTTTCTTGAGTACAAGACCGTAACCAAAACATTAAATTTGGGATTTATTTTGTACATCAACTAAATTTTAAATAGGTTCATTTAGTCATGTGGAGAGTAAAAAAAAAATCTACGTCTCCCATGTCTGTTGGTGAATTTGTAAAGGGCAACTCGATTCACATTTTTTTTTTTATAAAAAATTTGTAATTTAAAAATATTAAAATATATTAAATATTATTTCTTAATACTGAATGTTCACTAATTAAATTTATTGCATGGTGCTTGGCTTTTAAGTTTCCTATAAGTTAGGGTTCAGGTCAACTTTAGTGGCACTTCATTGATTGAGTGATAACTATTAAAGCAGCCACCGAAAGACTTAGTACTATAAAATGGGATGGGTCCACGAAACACTAGTGTAATATTACAAGACGGGCTCATTGAAAGCTCATCTCATCAATTTGACCCCTCTCTTTAAAACAGCATAAGTATTTATATATATTCCGATTAACTCATGTCTGCAAATATATGATAAAATGAATTTAAATGTTATTTTAGAATAAAATTGGCACAATTAAAGTGAAAACAATGTATTAAAATAATATTACATATGATTATCTTTAGTCCATATTTATAATCATTTGTTAATCGAATTTTTTCAAACTCAAATTAAATTGAAGATGGGTTATAAATGAAAGAGAAAAAGAGGTGATGGCCATGGGTAATTCATATACAGCAAAAGAGTATATTAATGATATAAATAAAGGACTAGCTGCCAATGCGGAAAATGCCGGGGTCTGTAGCATCAAATTCAGCCTTTGCTTTTCTTTTTTCTTCTTTCTCCCTTTATCTTTGGATACAACGTGAAGCATGTTAAGGCGTGGTCTCTGAGGAGTTCTGGCAACAACCTTAAAGACTTTCCGTCCATCAACAATGGCTGATGACGTTGAGAATGACGATAACTTGTTGTTTGTTGATTTGACCCTTATGCATGGTGACCACGAGTACCACTTCTTTTGCATTGTTCTTTTCTCACTTTTGTGATATTTTATCAAAGGAAACGAGGGCTTTTGGTACACGGCTTCCAACCAACTCGCATATATCCCCATCAATGCCAATGCCATTGTAGCACAGCTTGTTAGTCTCTTTTGCTTTTGAATCTTTGACCTCCAATCAAAACCAACCTTTTTTTTTTTTTTTTCATTCGGTTACCCAAAAATTAAAAGTCAAATTTGAATGGATGGCACTTGTGATTTTTAAGTTTTCAAACATATATGTTTTCATGATTTTTCAAGTGCAAGTAGTAGACGTGATACCATTAATAATGTTTTTATTTAAGATTCGAAATAAAAAATCATTAATTCTATTAAAAATAAAGTTTTTTAACTTTATAAGTTTGATTAATAAGATGATTCACATCTTTTAATGTATATTAAAAAAAATACATGTCATTTTATCAACCCTCTTATAAAATTAAAAATTTTTATTGGCAATATATTAAATAATTTTTCATATTACAAAGTGCTTAATTTTGTGGGATTTTATCTAATACAATATGATGCAAAAAAAACCATTACAACTACGATTATAATGATGAAAAATAATAAATAAACAAATATATGAACATTTGATTTAATAATAAGTGTATTTTTATTTTAAAAGTTAAATTCAAATATCTTATTCTCTTATTAGTAATTAATTAAAAAGTACTAAACATGAAAAATTATGAATATCATACCATTTAAAGGGTTTTTTTATATTTTTTGTTTGCAAATTATTTGGAATTTAAATCGAGGAAGTTTATTTAGTTGATTTGGTTAATTTTAAATTAAATTATCAAAAAATAAATTAATCGAATGATATTCTTTTTTTATTAACTGAATTAAATTTATTAAATTAAATTTGGATGTTTTATTTCTTTTCGTTAATCAAATAATCAAACATATTTAAGTTAAATTATATTTTAAACTCTTTATTTCATATATTTGAAACAAACTAAATAAAATCATCTAATAAAACATTCAAATATTAAATTAAAAACTATAATAATTTATAAAATAAAACTATCATTTCATATATTTTTTATTTTATTTTTTACTTCTATTATATTTTAATTATTTCGATTAAAAATTGATTAATTAAAAATTAAAATTCTTTTAATATTATTTTTAAAACTATTAAAATTAATTTGATAATCAATCGATTAATTAAATTAAATTAATTAAGATAATTAATTTGATTAAAATAAAATTTTAAATACCCTAATTTAAAATGTTTGTTTTCACCTCAAATAAGGAAGAGGTGAAACATGACTACATGTGGGTGAGTCAAAACATTTTCATTTTATTGAAGTTTATAATTACTCTTCTTTTATTTTATTTTTCTTTTACACAAATTCTTCAACCATTAAAAAACCAAACCTACTACTACTATGAAAACAAATAAAAAGGAAAAAGAAAATCTTTACTTAACACAGCTTGAAATGAATAATTGAAATGGTAAGGCGAAATTAAGAGAGTGGATAACTGAATATTCAAATGTTATAGATTAATAAAGTTTTGAAAAATTGTACATTTAAAAAAATTATTTAATGTATTGATAATAAAATTTTTAATCTCACAAATGAAATTAAAATTGTAATATATATTTCCTTTTTTTAACCTATTTTTTTATTTTTTAATATCTTAATTTACTTATAAAATTAAAATTTTTACCATTAATATGTTAAATTTTTAAAAAATTTAACCGCATTATATCTCACTTCAAAATGAATAAAAGTAAAATATTAAAAGTAGATTAAAAATAGAAAATAGATGAAGTGGGCCCCAAGTGCCGGGGTGATGCTGATGCAATTGCCCTTTGCTTATCTCATCACATGTAGCAGACAAAATCCACCATCAACGGTGCTCCTTTAATGTGCTCCTCAAACACCACATTCATGATGGTGGCCCACACGCACAAACAAAAGCAAAGCGGACCAGCCCCCTCCCTTCCCCTTTGCCGCCAATCCCATCAACGTCGCAGAACGCCGACGACCATGTGGCATACTCTCATTAGCTCCATCTTTGAGACCCAAAAGGTGTGGAGGGCCCCACATCTCCCCCTAGAAGGCCCCACAATCTCCATGCCTGAGGGAAAGTGAAACACAGCTACCACGTGTCAAGCACGGAACGTCACGATGACGAGGAAAGTGTAATTTCGTTCCGATGATTATGTCATGGAAGTGGGGTCCAGCCATCCCCCCTCCTCCCAATCAGTATTCTCTCCACATCAGCTATCTTTTTCCCGTAGCGCTTGCGTTCGTTTGCTTTTAATTTTAGTAGCGGTGCAATTTTTAATAACAATAAAAGACTTTTTTTTTTTTTTCAAGAAGAAAATTTAGTCGATCGAGAGAGAGGGAGAAAGGCAAAGTTATAGCTTATGGGTTACGTCATGGTTCAATCAGAGTGTTCCACGTGGAAAATAAGTTGACCAAAGTGGGGGTCATTTATTACGATCACCACCATCTCCATGTGACTGATCCACGCCACTTCTGCGGCTAAAATCCTGTATTTCGGAACTACTGTATCACGTGACGCACGACATACTCTCCCCTCACTCGTTTCCTTGGGTATTTGTAAGCCCACCCTTTTCAATCCTTCACTATTTCTTTTTGCTTTCATTTAATCTATTTTTAAGCCCAAAATTTTTATCTATTTAATTTATCTAATGATTATATTATGACTCTAAATTTTCTCCAATCTTCAAAATTTTGATTATTATACATGTTATTTAAATTAATACTTAATCGATTCTTTTGTTTTCTTAATTATTAATATAATTTTTATTTTTTTCCTTTTATTTCATGCAATTCAAATAGAAAGAAAAAATAGAAATTAGCTAAGTTAAACTACTAATTTAACCAAAATAATTGTGGGGCAAAATTAAAAATAAACTTGATGGTATTTCGTTATTTATAAGTTTCTTAAAGCTTAAAAACAAGAAAAAAAAATAGAACAAATTGATACAAAAGGGATATGACATGTCAATATGTCATACTTACAATTTCTAACACAAAAAATCTGTAAGGATTTTATATAGCACGGTTTCTTTCTCCTTAAAAGAATAGCCAATTGGCAGTCAAAGACTTTCCACCTCATTTTGGAACAAGAAAAATCTGTTAAATAAGAACACAAGAATCCACTTGTTTTTACAAATAAGGATAGTTTTGTCGTCATAAAAAATACACAAGTCCAACCTCCGATCACTACCCTTTCTAATATTTGCGACTAAAAATACCAATATGACATATGCCCACGTGCACATGAATGAATATGAACAACAAACCAAACCAAAACACACATATAAAAAGAAACTTTAGTAAATTAGTTTTTTAATTTTTTAAATATTAACCATTTCTTGCTACTTAGTAATTAATAGTGTCAATTAAGATAATATTTAAAATAATAAATTATTAATTTTATTAAAAATTATAAAAAATAAAATTTGATTATTAAATTAAAATATTAATATTTTATAAACAAGTAACAATAACTGTCGGTTATTATATATTTTTGAATTTAATGAAATTATACATTTAAAAAAAATAATATTTTAATTAGTTTACATTTTCTTTTTTCTTAAGCGCGTGGGCTTTTCCAAAGTCTCAGCACCCCAAAAATCTCATGATCCCAAAAAATAAAGAGAACCTATGTAACACAGTACTTTCTGATGTAAGCAAGCATAGCCAAGCCAAGCTCAATTCTCTTCTCTCTCATTTTTATACTAGCTTTGTATTTAAATCTCCCATCCCACTAGTTTCTCCTCGTTGACATTACCATATCACAACGAAAGAGCCCTTGTTTTTCTTTGGCGATGCAAAGCCTGAGAAGCTGCCCAAGTGACGTCGTTCAGCTTGATCTAACACCATTACCACTACTACCTCCTTCTTCCTCTTCCTCAAACAACAATCCCATGAGTACCAGCACCACTACCACCGCTCTCAGCGGCGCAGGCCTTTCCATAGGCGAGGAGGAGTCAACGGAGACACGAATCAGGAGGCTGATATCGGAGCACCCTGTCATCATCTTCAGCAGATCATCTTGTTGCATGTGTCATGTCATGAAAAAGCTCTTAGCCACCATCGGGGTTCACCCTACTGTCATCGAACTTGATGACCATGAGATCGCTTCCCTCCCTTCACCGTTTCTTCACGATAGCCTCTCCGCTCGGAATCCTGTCCCCGCAGTGTTCATTGGTGGATCCTGCGTCGGCGGCCTTGAATCCCTCGTTGCTCTTCACCTTAGCGGCCACCTAGTCCCAAAGCTCGTCGAAGTTGGCGCTCTCTGGGTATAGATTATTATAATAGCATTAAAAATCATATAATCAAGCTGCCATTTTTAATGCTTTTTTTAGTCTTGGGTTTTTCTTGTCATTATAATTATTATTGTAACTTCTTTGTAAGTTGATGAACATAAAAATTAGGCAGTCCACTTCCAAAAATAAAATAATTTCAGCTTCGTTTTATCATTTTTTTCTTCTCCTATTAGCTTTGCCGGTCAAAGAAAGCATATTGAATATAGTATTTAGAGAATTGTATTAATTAAATCAAGTGAATGAGATTATGTGTGTGAAAGTTTTCTTCTTTTTCCTTTTTTTTTTTTCCCTTCTTGTTGGATTTCTGAAGTGTTATGGGGGTTGGAGCTGTGGTGTTTCAGGAGCTCTAGTCAGAGTGGGGGGGGGGGGGGGGTTTGATCAGGAGCTCAAGTCAGGTGGGGTCCATTGCCAATTATTGAGCAATCGGAGCCGTTGAAATTTGTTCGAGGCAGGTTCTAGATGAAAAAGAACGGTTAATAATCTGATCCGGGTTGTTTTTAGAGGAAGAGGTTATGGTTAGTGATGCTTTTTACTGACAATGACGAGCTCCAATCCAAGTGGGCATTGTCGCATAATCTGACAAAATTCTTCCAATTATTATTAAGAAAACAAAAAAAAAAAAAAGAAACAATATCCTGGGATTGCTACACGGTTCTTTTCAGTTTGATTCTCTCACAGATTGCATTCCACAATTTGTGGTTCAATATTTTTCATGGATTGTGATTTTCCAACAATTCTTCTTAATTTTTAGTATATACTTATTAACATATATTAGTATAAGGGTTTCTTTTTATAACTCAAAGTAGATCTTAGATGAAGTTTGAATGACTATTAGAAAAGGTTTGATGATCCCAATAGCACACTTGAAACTGAGCTGTGAAAAAAGAAAGAAATAAAACGCTATTCCCTCCCCCACCCCAGATGCCATAATAAGTAAATTAAACAGTAAAGGAAGGAAGTGAGTGAGAAGCTGTAATTTTTAGTATATTCTAATTGGCGTATTGGGTGAAGGAAAGGGTAGCTGACAAATAAGATCAGCAAAAATTGAAGGCAAAGATAAGGCACCAAATTATCACCAACCCATCAGACAGTAATCGAAGATGCGTCACAGCTTCAGTTCAACCACCTGACAGCATCATTTTATTACCAATTTTTTGGTGCTCTCAAACTCCAACTCTAACCCACTTCGGTTTTCTGTAGCCGTGTAGCGCGTGGTCTCATCATCATGTTTCTCATTTTTCTTACTCTTTTAAACCTTTCTCTTGGGGTGGTTTCAGCTTTCAAGTTTCAAGTCTTCTTTTTTTTTTTTAATTTTTTATGATTTTACTATATTTTTATAATAAGTAACGATTTATGCGAATTGTGAAGTAGTAGTATCGTAAAATATCTTACTATTTGCATTTATATGTTTGGATGTTGAGATGAGGAATTATTATTCAATAGTAATAAAAGCTGAGCAAGCGGGAATGTCCTTATAGGAAGTAGGAACCCTGCTCTAAATGACAATGTTCCTGTAGCGAGGGAGAGCTACAGTCACCAAAAACAATCTGCTGTTTGGAGTTCTTTCCAATTTAAGGAAAACAAGAACGGGTGAGCTGGGGTAAAAGCTAAAGCATCTGTTTCTAGCCAAATGGGTCCCAAATAATTATTCTTTTTCCTTTGGGCTTGGAAAAGACAGCACGGTTGATGACAAGAACTACCATCAAACAGCAATCCACAAATCACAACCACGATTCAAGAGTGGGTGTTACCTTTGGATTTTTTTTTAATATTTTTTGAATTTGTACACATGGCATCCATGAGATGCTGTTGATTTACCCCATCACTGGACCCCACCTAGAATCTTTACAGCCCACCGTAAGAAGAATCGCTTTCTGATTCCCTATAAAGCAACTTGTGGGATGAAAAAAGTTATAAAGAAATTAATAGTAGCGTTTTTTTGTGTATATATTTTAAGCGGAAGTAACGAGAAATGGGAAACTCAAGTACGCAACTGAAAGTTCCTTAATGGTATGGTTTTTGGTCCAAAAACTTAGTCTAAAAGTTGGAAAAAGCATCTTTTAAATACTTTATCACTTCATCACCTTTCGTTTTCTTTTGCCCTTTTTCTTTGATGGGTGAAGTCATGGTTTTGCTTCGGCTTCTTTACGGGGTTCCCACTTGTATGCATGTATTTTTATTGTTGTCCAATTTTTCTTACCTAATGTTTCCAAAATTTTCCGTCTAGTTTGGGCACATTGTTTATGGCTGTCAATTCTCTCCACTTAACACCTCCCCCAGATTATAATTTGACCAATAGCTAAATGCCACCTCATTACCAGTCAAGCTTACATCACTTTGGGAAGCAAAGAGAGAAACAGAGAAACACAACTGAATTACTTTACTGAAGTACTAATTCTTGATTAAAGCATATTCCCACAACTAAACAGCATATGATGTTATGGAGAAGCTGAGGCGTAAGTGCTTGAACTCATGTTTTGCACCAATGACCTTAATAGTACCACTAGTTCATTACAACTGTTACATGAAATTATGATTGTTGTCGTTATCTGGCTAGAAAGTGATATGATCTATTCCTGGACAGCAAGCACGTCAGTGGCAGCACAAACAAGAAGAGTAAAGGAGAGAATTATAGAGAAAACAATGCAGTAATCTTTGACAATAAGTGAAAGAAGTGCTGGTGAGTCAGGAATTAAACATAAACAGGAGAGTAAAAATGAGATCACTGCAACAACATCAGGATTTACAGTTTTTTGCTGTTTTAGTTAAAGTGAAGTACCTGTCTTCCTCTTAGTATTGGTATTAGTTTTTGCTGCAATCTCTGTCCCCAGCAGCATCACATCGAAGAAAACGACTTTCAGAATGACAGTCGGAATTTTTTTTCACATAATATCAACTTTCCATGGGATATTTGGAAGCAGTAAGGAAATAAGTAAATGGATGTGGTTTCGGCTCCTGGATATCCACAAGAATATACCAGATACTGGGACGTGGATGTTGATATGAAAGGAACAACTAGACAGAACCCAATTTATCCCCCTTCCCCAATGACAAAACTGTAAAGAAAGTGACACAAATTTGGTAATGACCTCCAGCACAAGAGTAAACAGCAACTTGCTCTTTTTCATTCGTTAAGGAAAATCAAGATGTGTGACTCGCCAAAAGCTTTGCAAGTTGCAATGAAATGTGGTAAATGAAGGTCATCCATTACATGTTAAGGCATTGAGTGTATCAACCTTGGCTGCACTTTACAAGGTTTTCCTGATGTAATCATGAATCTCATTCTACTCTAATCCTTCTGTTCAAAAAGAAAACTGTCAAAATTCTCTTTCAACTACTATCCACCCCAATTCACGAGACTCTTGACCTCATAATACAGAACCAAGATGGCCGCAGCACCAGTGCTCCTAAAAGCATTAGACAGTAACCCACGGTAATGAAGTTAACCCCTCTGTCCTATAAATCGTCCTCCAGCAGTCCAGCTGGCTATGGTACATTGGTTTTTCCAAGCCAGATTACATCATCATCCGCCTTCAAACTGTATCTAGTGGATACGACAACAATCCAGCAGATGTTGTCACAGCCTGGGCTACCACCCAACGCTTCCATAATGCCAATTCAGTTTTGGATTCTTCTGTCAAAATTTCCTTTATTATATCAAATCCTCCGAAACACAGACCCCGATGAACAATCATCCCCGGTAGAGAGGCAGGAAGACCCCTGTAAATTCCCCGAATTCCATCTTTTTTTGCATATATTACTCAGGAAATGATAGATACCTCAGAATTGACGAACATCAGTTCTCCCAATGTCTGAAGCAAGAAGAGTGTGAGACAGGTCTAGAGGGTAGATTAAGATCTTGAAAATAGCCGTTTCTTAATATGTTTCTATTCAGATTCTGCATAAAGAGATGCTAAGTATTTAAAGAGATAACCACACAGTGATGTTGTCAGTTTCTCGGAGTTTTATTCAAAAACTCAAGCAAAAAGTTCTATTTTTTTATTTGTTTATGTTTGAGGTTCTGATTTTGAAGGCTGTTTTATCCTTTCATACATACAGAGACTCATTAGGCCTTGAGCCACTTAAAAGGTAGACGACTCTCAACAATTTCATAAATCCCACCTCCTCCATCCCCAAGATTCAAAACTCAGATCTCCTAGTTTAATTTAAAGACTTAAGTTTTAACACTTGGATTATCCCCTTGGGGACTTTCAAGCGTGCTTACCACCAAGAAAAGCTTATCTGAATTCAAATGTGCTGTTGCCAACTTGTGTCAACAGCATTTATCACGTGATTCATATGAACTTTTTATTGATGGCAAATTCATCTCACCTATTCCTAATGCTCTTCCAGGAAGTGGCACTATAGTTATTTCTTACAGGAGTTGTCATCCCAACTATCACTATTAGGGCCATATGGTTAATAGCTCTCTTAGCTTTTCTGTCCCTATTATTCCAACATCATGATATCTTTGAGATTAGACTAGGTTAATGCGCCTTAAAAGAAAAAGATGAAAAAGAAAAAAAAAGGCAAATTGTATGTGCGAATGTGTCACCGGCTGGGAACTTAAGCCTAACTACCATGCAGCGCAGGTCGTGACACATGAACGTACATGTAGAAAAAAACAACCTCAGCTTTAAATTTTATTCCTACGACATTATCGTCAATAGCACTATGACTGGTTCTTTTGACAGTATACACAAAAACACAAATAAATAAGTTTCATTTGAAATATTTCCAGGTTACTGCTAACATGTACATCTTTCTAGGTGGATTAGGAATATTCATGAAAAAGGATGATTTTAAAGTTCAGAAAGCTTCGTCTCTTTAGACTACATTAAGATTTTAGTCACATGCTTTTATTATATACTCCTATATGATATGACAAGCCAAAACACTGAATCACCGCCATATTAACAGTAGCTGATTATTCTGTAAAAAGGCTCCTTGTGCTATACTAAACTTGCAGGTTAATGCCCTCTTCATCTGCCATGGTCCTGAAGGGCAACCCTCTGTTGCCTCTACCAGGTATAAAGGTATATTATATCTCACGTGTTTTCCTTATACTCTGCAGAGCCACCAAAATAATATTCCAACCATTTTCTGCCAAAAATGTGATTCCAGTAATTTACACTACACAAAAGGGTGCTAGAAGCTTCAACCATTCTCAAAGATTCATAACCTAGGTGATATATTAGAACTCACACAAAGAATCCTATCATTACAAACTATGTATTTTCCCATTAGGTAGAGTTGGCTATATGAATATATTGCATCATTGAGCACTATTCAGGAATACATCCCTCGCAAACTCAGTAAGCAAGGTTTTTTTTTTTTTTGGTTTCCATCCATGTCCTCTTTAGTCTTCATATATTTTTCTTGACACAGAAGTTATATTCTTGGTCAAATCACATCTTATGTACAATTTGTATTTCTCCTCCTTACATGGGCACCTTACATGAGGATGGCCTCATTTGTCCTCAATGGGTAAGTATCCTGTCACTTCTCTCATATTTCTAATTGTATCTTTCAATATATATGCACTACAGACATCTAGAATAACATTCCCATCTAAGCCACGTTTTTTTTTTTTTTCCATATGTTAATACTTGTAGTCCAGCATTGAAACCAATACAACATTGCTAGTTTGACAGCCGAACTGTGAAATTTTACAATCAGTTAAGATTCCTGATGCATTTCCCTGTGCCATCCCGCAGATCTGGATTCTATGAGTGACCTCTCTATCAATTTCCCCATTCTCTAAGATAATTAATCGATGATAAAATTTCCTTTCTTTGGCCAAAATAAAAACGTGATAAAATTGCTAACTTCATATCATATCTTCTATAACTTGTCCTCTATAACTGGTCCTTCTATAACCATTCTAAATGCTCTAATTTTTATCGATTAAAGCCAAAAATCCGTGCATGCCGAAAACAAAAAGAATTAAAAGAGAATAAAAAGCCTCATCTTCATGGAAAATTGCTAACCATCTGAAAAATAGCAAGAAAGCATCTATAGCAGTTGAGATAAGGTTGAGCAATAGGAATAAGACTATCAAAGGTTCTACATGGAAGTAAAATGACCAATAAGTTTGTCCATGTCCAAGGATTTCTAGTTTCCTTGCAGGCTATATTGGAACTGGTGCCATAAAGGACACTATAAGATTGGACTTGCTGATAAAAGAAAAGTTACAGACTAGCATGTTTCATAAATTCACCAGACTTATTAACTCAAACGAAGACATTTTCCAAGGACAAGATGGAAACGGGAAAAAAGCAAAAAAGAACCGCAATTTGGTCCCTTACCTAATAAGTAGGCTAAACAAAATTCAGCTTGGAGATTAGGATATTATTACAGGAGATAGGTTTCTCAAATTCTCAAGTCTCCATGAATAAGATTGACCTAGGAATCATTATCAAACTAAGATTGACGTGGGAATTATACCAGTAATTGCACAAACAGCAATGCCCTGAGGAAATTACAGTTGCAAGTAGCTACGTGGACAAACAAATCAACTGGGTAAGGTCTCTTTCCCTAGAATCTCCTGTTAAGAAATTGAACAAATTAGTATCTCGAGTTAAGTACATCCAATGTAATAAGAATAACATCACATCTCGAAGAAACATTATATCATTCAGTTCACATGCACACAATATCACCTCCCAAAACTCCGAAATTTCAACAACCCATCTCCAAATAAGATCTACTAAGACTAAAACAACCATGCCAACCCATTAATTCATTCTAAATATCCAAAAAAATCACTCCGTTCATTCCACTTCATACCAAAAACCAAGAGGAAAAAAGGGAAAGATGACAAATTTGATAAATTTATTACCTTGAGGGAGAAATTAAGAGCAACAGAAGGGTAATATCTGAGAAAATTAGTTCCATTGCCTCTCCATAAAGAAAGAATGCCTTCTTCTCTAACCGTACGGAAGATACAATCAATCATCCCTTTGAATTTCCAAAACTATCTAATTGTGGATTCTTAATTGTGTCTTGACTTTTACTCAGCATATTATATTTTTATAATAGCTTCATGTTGAATCGAAAAGGTTAGATTTAATTGGACATTCAAAAGTTTTAAGAAAAGTGGTACATAGTATTAGATTCATAATTGAACTCAGTACTAGTTATAATTAATTCTTGTACCAAAAGTGAACAAAAACATAGAGTTGGTAACGTCAAAAAGGTTGTTGTCTTAAGTGATACCGCCTACGGGAGCATAAGGCAAAGATGCTACTATTATTAAGTGAAAGGGTGACTGAAGAAGAATGATATTAAACTTGCTAAAATGATGTGGTCGCAGTTGACTGATGTTGTTTCAGTTGAGATATGGCTTTCTTCTTTTTGTGGCAGTGGCAGAAACTATTTGAGCTTTCTTCATATTCCAGGCATTGAGGGTTGAAATAGTGACATCAAAAGTGCCGTTGTTGAATGCATATAGGTAGGCTTGATTATCAATGGCCAGCTTGGGATAAACTCTGGCAGTGATGCATGCTCTCCCCTCCCCACCAAAGCTCTCAATTATGGAATGATCAATCTGTAAACATGAATATGGTCAAAGAACAAAATGGGAAGAAAAGAGATGAATTCTAAGTCAAGACAGAAACTTCAGAGAACCTTGAATAGTTTAAAATCAGTGGATGAGTTGCCAATTTGAATCAATTGCTAAGGAAGCAGCATACCAAAGTCCTCAGAGAAATCTTTTCGTGACGAAGATCTATGTTAATGAAAGCTCCATAGGTAGTTTTGTCAGGCCCTTCTCTCAATGAGGACCTGTTAAAAAATTTGTAACGTCAAATCTACAAATTAATGCACTCAAAGAGTTTCGATCACCTGAAGCCCGGACCAACTTTTCTTGATATCATCCGATTCACTGTCAGACTCATTTACCCATCCCCACAAGATATGCCTCTTCATTCCACTGTCAAAAAATGTCTTTGAAGCATAAAACTTTCCACAGTCGTATCTCAAATCCGAACTAGTATTCATAAAGTCAATGTCAACTGAAAATTTGTCTCCTTTGGGCGTGTACTTTCCTAGTACATAGTAATCATGGTGATTGAAGCTTGCCTTGAGCACATGCTTGTTTGATTTATCTAATGACGAGGTGTCAACTCCAATTTTACCATTGATGGCAACAGGATAGAAATCAGGACACTCCCACATATCTGTTTTGTTGGAGGAGTGAAGAGGAACCTTACTTCTACTCCAACTAACAAAATCTCTGCTTCGATATAGAAGTGCTGTTCCAACGCCATTCATTTGGTTTCCAGCTAAGATTCTCCATAAACCATCAGGACCTTTCCAAGCAGTTGTTGGATCTCTAAAATACTTCTGGTCAATACCATCAATGGGGGTCATAAGAGGATTACGAGGAGATTTTACCCATTCTCTAAGGAAGGGGTCAGAAAGGTTCTTAGGCAGTGCCAAATTTTGAGCTTGACGACTTTTAGTATCAACTCCTGGGTAGAGAATGGCAGGTTTTCCCTCGGAAAGGAATGTGGTTGAACCAGACCAGCAGCCATTGAAGTCATAAGGATCCACTGGATCAAGTGCATGCTCAAGATGAATCCAATTAACAAGATCATATGATACTGAATGACCCCATGACTTGTTGCGCGGCACTGCAGCATAAGGATTGTATTGATAGAACAGATGGTAAACTCCATTCAAGTACATCGGTCCTGTTATAGGTGAAGACAATGGTGTCAGATCAAACTTTCAGAAAAGATTTACCACTGTGAAATTTCAAAATTTGATCTGTAGTTCATTATGCTCTCTAAAGAATGATATGCCATGCCATGCTTCAGTTTCGCTTCATAAATTTCAGAGAAAGAAAGGATTGTTCTCTCATCACCAGGAAACTTTATTCAAAGAGTTTGTACTCAAAATATCTTTCCTATTGACTGAATCAAATAACAATTTTGATTTAGTTAATTATGCTGCTAGGAGAGTATTTAGTTACAAGGTATGGATCATACAGTAGATTTTCTGATAATTGAAACATACCTAATCCAGAAAGTAAAGTGAAAGAAAAAAAAATGTAAAAAGATCAAGAATTATATATAAACAGTACAATAAGGAGAAAGGAACAGGCTTACCATTGGGATCTACATTGCCATTAGTGTCCATTTGCAGATTACATGTCAAACCAAAGGAAAAAAAATCAACATTTTTTAAAGCTAAAGCAAACCTAATGTTGTTAAACAGCAAATTTTGTTGCTGCAGAAACAGATAAAGTTCCTGAAAACATACCGTTCATACCGTTCATCCAATATTTGGGAGGTTGGAAATGGTAGGCAGTCCTATAAGGCTGCCTTATTGAAGAAGGCTTAGGATTTTTGTCATTCATATGAGAGCCGTAAACTACATTGCCAACCATCGCAAAGCATAACCCAACAATCCAAATAACAGATTTAGCCATTGCAAATGACTCAATGTTGGCACACACTTTCTATGAGAATATGTGCAAATTGGAAGGAGTATTTTGAAGGTAAGATCAAACAATCTTCGCCTCATTTTCATGAAGTAAGCTGCATTGTCAACTTTGCATTTTTATAAGCATCTGAATAAACTCAGTAACAAGCTAAATGGCCGCCTGGTTGACAAGTTGTATTATTATTCTATGTAAATCAATTTAGAATATAGTAGACAGAGACAAGTCTAGTTTAATAATCTATCCAAATTTGTCTGTTTTGACTATATGCCTAGTTTTTCATCATTAAGAAAATTGTAACAAAGCTGGAGTTGGAAATATATAACTATCATATCAGATATAATCAATCAATATTATAAGACTTCAAATTCTCTAAGTAAACACAGATCAATATTTATTATACAGGCCAGTTAAGGTCAAGGTGGAAATCTACCAAGTATACTTTTAAAACGAAAATTTTGGTTCTATCAAGGGTAGACGTATCTGTTTCCCTGAAGTAGTATCCACGAGATGAACTTGGGTCTTAGACTGGTTGTTAAAGTTTCTTGTTTCTGCCATGTTATGAATATGACATAGGGAATTGGCCTAATCAACCCCAACTTCAAGGAATCTTCACTGGCCTTTTTTTTTTTTTAAATCTCAGCGATTCCAAAATCAAATTTCAAGAGTCCCCAGGAAGAGAACAAGGTTAATTGATTTCCCGATGAGATAAATGAGAGATCTTGCCTTGTGACTGCACTTTTGGTGGCCCCAATGCACTAGTCATTGATTTGTGCCGTTATAAAACCTCACCCATCATTTCAGCACCACTAGAAGGCAAAGAAGCATAATAATAGTAAAAATCAAGCAATATTTAGCTCTTTTATAAGGTTGAATAAAAGTGTTTTCTTTTCATTTCTAAGTTTTTCAAAAGTCCTTTTTGGGGCTTGCAAATCCAGAGACAGAAGGAAAATGAACATATAGACTACAAAAGTTTCACCAATGACCATTGTATTAGTAACTGTGATTGCCAAGACATAAAAAAATGGGCCAGCTTGTTATTGCTTTCACCACATGGATAGTGTGGAATAAATCAAGAAGGCCTCAGATATGTTTTCTCTTTTCTAGCATGATGCTGTATTCTCCAAACCTCCCCTGCAGTTAATCCTAGCTTTGTTCATACTCCAGGCATTCAATCTTGAAATTGTTACACTGAGAGTTCCATTGTTAAATGCATAAAGGTGGGCTTCATTGTTGACAGCAAGCTTTGGATAAACTCTAGTGGTGATACAAGTCTTTCCATTTCCTCCAAAACTCTCTATTATGGAGTGATCTATCTGCAATAGTTGGACCAAACAAACAAACGGTAAAAACAAATCAACACACCAAAAAGGCATTCACAAAAAAAAAAAAAAAATGGTAAACGCAAATCACCGCACCAAGCTTCTTAGTGAAATCATTTCCTGGCTAGGATCAATTTCTACAAAGGCTCCATATGTGGTTTTATCTAACTCATTTCGCAAAGAAGACCTGCGAACACATATTTTAACGTTGAACCAAATCAATATGGATGATTATTGCACAATTGTGGATGGTTCTGGAAAGAAGGGGGCAGGGATGTCTGTCTTTCTAGGTTAGTAGCCAACCTCTTCTGGTCACTGCACATAAGTACTCTATATCCCTTTTGGCCTGTAAAAACCCGAAAGAAAATTGCTGTTTGTTCTGTTAAGTCCTTTGTTGCCAAAGCTAATAAACCAAATGGTCCAAATGTTCCAGTGACAGATGCATCTTCTCTGTCACAGATTAGTTGGGGATCAACCCAACTGCTATTCATGAACTCAGCCTCTTCTAGTTCAGGTAACTCAAACATTATTTCTATATCAGCCTTCCAACATGGTAAGAAAATTGTCATGATAATGCAATTACTTCAAATATGACTGAATTTACAGAAATGTAAATGGGAAACTGTTTCATGAGAAAATAGAAACTAAATTATGATATATGACGGTGGTAATATAAGACAATAGAGTACTCACCCGTGAAGCCGTGATGCCTGAAACTTCAAAAATTGATCCACTTTCAAGTTGCTTACCATAAATACTGACTTGATTGTCACGTAGACTGTTGATTTCTTCTACTGGCCACTGCACTAATTGCTTTCCTGTTTTATCAAGCCAAATCTGCCTAGGAACTGACTGCAAAGGATTGTCCAGCAACCATTGAGGATCAGTTTGCTTCTAAGACATCGATCCATACTCAAAGTAAGTTAGTGGTTACATCAATAAATATATAAGATATCCAAAGTCTATGTAAATCACCTGAAGTCCAGACCACCCTTTCTCTATATCATCTTCTGTACTATCAGATTCATTTACCCAACCCCACATTATCCTCCTGTTCTTCTTGCTGTCAAAGAATGTCTTTGAGGCATAGAATTTACCGTAATCATATCTCAAGTCTAGACTTGTTCCAGTAAAGTCAGTGTCAGGAAGAAATTTTTCCAGCTCAGTAACATAAGTCCCCACTATATAGTAGTCATGAGAATTGAAACTTGCCTTCATGACATGCCTAACACTTGGATTCTTGACAGAAGCGTCAACCCCATTGGTGCTATTAATAGATACAGGAAAGAAGTCCGGACACTCCCACATCCCAGTTTTTATTGATGAATAAAGAGGATCTTGATACTTAGTCCAGTGAACAAAATCATCACTTTGGTAGAGAATGGCCATTCCCTGGTTATTGCTCCAGCTTCCAACGACTACTCTCCAGGTTTTATCTGGACCTTGCCAAGCAGTTGTTGGATCTCTAAAATTATCCCCCTCGACACCATCTGGTGGAGTCATTAGAGGATTTCCGGAGTATTTGATCCATTCTATTAGCAATGGATCCGATAGATTTTTTGGGGTTGCAAGGTTTTGAACCTGGTTATTGTTAGCATCTATTCCAGTGTATAAAATAACTGGTTTATTCCCTGGGAGGATTGTAACAGAACCCGACCAACAACTGTTTATGTCAAATGGCTCAGATGGAATGAGTGCATGATCAAGACTGAACCAGTTAACAAGATCATATGATGCAGAATGTGCCCACAACATACTATCACCAAACAATGCACCATGTGGATTGTATTGGTAGAACAAATGATAAATTCCCTCATAGTACATTGGCCCTGCATTAGATGGAACAATGTCTTACTAGTCTTATTTCACTGGTTAGAAAAGCTCCTTGTTTTAAGTTTTAACATGCTAGCTCAAATTCATCTACTCTGGTCCTATCTAAGAAATGATGGCTAGGATTGAATACTAAAATTGTTTCATATCTGCTTAATCTAATTATATACATCTATTTTCCATTATAGAACTGTAAACTAGTAGAAGTAATCCAGGTGCATTGCAACACATAAGGATCTAAAAACACTTCTTCTGATCTCAGATAGTCTTCCACAATTTCTATTATTCTTCCAGAGGCAATTAAAATTGCTCATTCCTGGATTTTAGAAACAACCTGGTTATTTGATACTACACATGCTAACATTGACTTTTTTTTCTGGTTTCAAATTTTCTTCCAACTAACAGGTAGAGTGCTGAATTGTACTCCAAACATTGAGGAAATCTAGGGGATGGATTCATTATATGCTGTTTCCAAACCACCATGAGCAAGGAGAAAAGAAACGGTAACTTGAAACATAAATGAAGTTGCCTACTTACCATTAGGATCTGTGTAGTCAATGTTACCCATTTATCCCATCATTGAAGCAGTCGATTGAATGTATTGATACCAAACAAAGATTAAAAAAAAAATCACTAAAAAAGAAAGAAATCTTAAAAAAGAAAAAAGGGTTTTAGAATATCTAGATATTTGGAAAGAATATGATGTTGTAAGAACAACGATTAGTAAAGCTAGCTTGTCATACCATTCAGCCAGTTTTGAGGAGGTTGGAAGTGATAGGCTGTTCTGTAAGGCTGCTCTGCTGGTACTAGAACCTGGAAGGATTGAAAACTCGTATTGTCTGTCAGATGATCACAGTCTTCCACTTTAATTCCATTGCTTAGCAGAATACAAGATAACCCAAATAACAAAAGTAAAGATAAATCCATTTTCTCTCAAAGGGCTGGAATAAACCAATGGCTCTGTCTTGAGATCATAGACTAAAGACTGCCTCTTCGTTAGGTACTTGAGACAGAAGTTACACACTTATAAGGAATCATGTCCAGACAATCCAGGAATCTTCCGATGATGTCTTTATCTGTCCCAACCCGAGCAGGTTGTAACTTGCTATACTAATTTAAAGTCCCTGAACTGTTCTGACATGTATTATTTGAAGAAAAATAAGCTCAATTGTCAAATCTAATGTTCAATTCAAGAATTACTCCATAATTAAAAGAAAGAGATTATTAATTAATTCTTGATTTGCAATAAAAAATTGTCAAGTGGATGCCATGTTGACGTGGAAGAGTGATCTGATAACTTCCCTTACATCATGGATCATTCATGATTGCTGGTGTAAGCCTGACTATTTATTCGTTGCGTGTGATAAATTCTCATTTAATTAAAATAAAAGAAAAACTTGCACTACCTTAATTTGTCAATATATGATTTATTAACCTAAGTAAAAAACAGATACTCCTATTAGAGACAAAGAGAAAGCCATGGAAAATCCCGTTCATCACACTACTTTTACATCAAAATTTTGTTGTTTCTGACATGATATTTTATTATTGGTTTGATTGCAATATTTATAAATTAATTGATTTACCCAGAAATTGATGGATTCCATATTTGAATTTATTCAATAATCACATGTCATGTAAAACAAATATAAAAATTTGGAACAATCACCTTTTATTTTGCTCCTGCCATGTTATACATAGTCAACTGATAGATACTTATACAGAGGAAAAATGAAGATATTAATGCAAAAAGCCAGAAAGTGAAAGGATAGGCCAAAAATGAGTTGTTATGAAACATGTTAATTATATTATGGTAAAAAAATTAAGATATATAAGTCAATGAATAATTAAGAAAAAACTCAATTTTATATCTACATACAACATAAACCTTAGCCCCTGTAACAAAAATAATTTCTCCCCCCCATTATTACAGAGTTGAGGAGCAGAACCAAGGTTTTTTTTTAATCATTAGTGCAGCTACTTTTTACTGCCCTTACACCTCAATGTCCCTAATTGAAGTAGACTTGTCTGGACCTAGCATGATTTGGACCAGATATTGGATAAAAGCTTTTAAGTTTGATCTGACTTGAAATATTGTGTAATTAATAAAAATATTTTTTGAATAATTTATGTTTTTTTGGATTTGACCGAGCTCAGACCACTTTTACCATACTAATGCTAAAAAAACTCTGACCATTCCCTTCAAATACAGCATGTAAATGGCAAATTGGCATGGCTGAAACCCATTATTATGTAGCGCGCCTTCCTTGTTATTGATTTGTCATTCTTCTTTATAAGATGAGAAATAATAATTAGTGATTCTCTTCCAAATTGGAATGGAATACTATATACATAGATTTTTAACCAAAATGGCAACTCCAATGTAAAGTCCCTTCATTTCCACCCTCTCTCTTTGGTAGCTAAAAATTGTCACCAAAAGAGAGCTGGAAAACCAACAATAATGCAAATCGGAGTAATCATTTCCAACACCAACATTTTCCCAAGAAATTTCTCCAAGCCTACATACACAATACTTGAAAAACAGGAATGATTATTCCATTTCTTTCATGATTTCATTCTCAGTTTCCATGTGTCGCATTTCTTTTCCAACCTTATTCATTATTTCCTTTGTATAGCCTACAGCTATCACGTACCCAAATACATGATTCAAAGAAGTGTGGCATGCGACTAGAGTCTAGTGGGTCTTCAACCATGTGGATAACTTGGTCCACATCTGAATGAACAACGTCAACAGCTGTTGCTGTAAACCTAGAGTCTCAAAACAGCCAGGCCTTAGGGTCCCTGCAGCCAACTTTTGTATTGTCCGCTAGTATTTGTAGAATACATCACTAAGATGACATTAAAACATTAATTTATCTTGTCTCTCTGATCGTCATTTCAAAATTGTAAACCCTTTATGTGATTTTACCCTTTTTTTTTACTTTTAAAATATTGAAAAAATAAAAAATAAATATAAAAGCTTAATAGAACCGAAATGCTACCTCATAAGATTGACGTTTCCGTTTATGATTCTTATCTTCAGGGTTTGTGGAGCCAAATTTTCTCTCAATAAATATTCCAATATCTATTGCTTTTACAATATCTCTCCATAAATATGCTACCCTGGAATTGTTTTTTCAGGTTTTTTTTTTTTTTTTTAAAGCTTGGCTTTGAAAGTTCTTGTTGAACTCTGTATCCGTTACCATTCAAGACCCATTTAATAGATTTTCATATCCTGTACAAGTGTAGTGTAGACTCTTCAAAATATCTCATGTCAATGTCTGTCAATATTCCCTTCTATTATTGAAACAGCCCACATCAAAAGTTGTGCACTAGAATACATATCTATCCAATTTATACTGATTTAGGAGGGGAAATTTGAGAGAGAGAATGCTCTTTTTTTGGAAATCCATAGAAAATTTTTTATGGTCTAAGTCTAGAGAGTGGCAAGCAACACAGCCTTACATCTTACCTTCACTGTGCCTTTATATGGAGAGAATGATAGCACAAGTGTTGACTCTGGTTTTCGCCTTTCTTCTTCTTTCTTCTACAGTACTGTTGATGTATAACATTACTTTCTTCTTTATGGAAAATGTTTTTTTTATTCCATAGTCAATGAAAAGAAAGAAGTTTACAATTTGATAAAAGGATTTTTATTACTTTTCATCTGTTTGGTATCCATGAAATGTCGGTTGAGATGAATTAAAGTTGGATATGACATGGTAATGAAAAGAAATGAGATAATGACATTTTCATCTGGTTTTATACAAATATTGGATGCCATCCCCAACAACACTAACAACACCCAAAGCCTTTTCACATCACGGGGGAAACATTGCATACATTTATGTTTTACTCAAATATATTGGTTGAAGCTACCTCTTGGGAACACAGAATTGGATGAAAAAAAATCATAAGGCCTATGGCAGCAAGGTAATAAATTAAATATTTATAACCCCTTTTGTTAACTGTGTTTAAGGGATTTATTAAGCTTGTTAATTGAGGCATGATGTTGATATTGGGATAATAATAAAATAACTAAAAGGTCTAAAATAAGGGAATGGTGAGCTGGAAGCATATAATGGTGGAAATGAAACTATACTAAAACCAAACTGAAATTAGTAAACAAATTAAAAGCTGAAAATGATAAATGAAAACAAATTAAACCCAACTTTTTTAATACCCATTTGATAGTGTGGAGACAAAAAGCTACTGTGAATAAAACATATAGACAATGTATCTCCAAAGCATGTCACATTTTTTCTGTTTTGTAAGATCTATTTGAGTGTGTAGAGTGGGGTCGACAGCAGTCAACTTTTTTTTTTCATTTTTGTTGGCTCTTTGATCATCTTAATTCTTATCTTAAGCGGCCAAATTTTGACTCAAGAACATATATGGATATATAATTTAGGATTCAAAGAACCAAAAAATACTATGAAAATATTTTAAGAAGATTTTATTAGAAAAATAGAGTTATCCAAAGATATTTCCTGAAATTAACTTCTTAATTAACTAGTGCTTTTAGGATACTCGCTAACAATGGCTATAGGTAGATAATATTAGTTTTTGAGTCGTGATATTACTCCATATCCTTGTTTTACGCCTAAACCAAAAGCTGTTAGCATCAAATTCTATACTATATATCACAGTACAGATTTAACTAAAATGTGTTAACAAAATTGTTTTTTCACAAGATTCAATCATTCATGACTCAGGAACTTATGCATTTCCTTGTTTTGGCCTCTAGGTATTCTTGACCTTCATGTTGCCTTATGACCATGTTGCTGTCACTCTTTCTCTCTCTCTCACACCAACAATAATTTAAGTGATGATGGGTTGGGCAGCATATTTGGGGACCGACTGCCTCTCTTTATAAACAGATCATTTTTCTACTGAGATTAGTAGCTTTTTAAATTAAAAGTAATTATTTAAAAGAATATTAAGTTAAAAAAAATTTGGGAGCTGTTTTCCAGGAGCATGTCTGCTGGAAAATGGAATTCAATCACTGAACCAATCATGTTTATGTAAGTTTCACAGGAGAAAGAGGTTTTGCTTTCTAACTCCTTTTACCCATCATGTTAAAAGCCTGTAATCAACTTTGCTTATAACCATCATCTGTCTCTCCTCCTTAACATTTGTGCATCTGTTTATATTTAGGATGTAAAATCCTACTACTATCTTTTTGATTTGGGTTGCTTTATGTCTACTTTTTATGTGAAGAGGAAAGGTGGTGTGAAAATGGGAAATAAGTCTGTTTTTTGAAGACAGCAAGAAATTATTTTATGAAGAAAAATTCATAATTGAATAAGAATTGTTTTTTCTTTTATTTTCTCAAAGAGTAATAAGACTAAAAAGAGAACAAAAGAAAAGACAGAAAGTGCAACGTCATAAACAAGCCTGTTGGCTTCGGTTTTGTATGAGTGGAGTGCTTCTCAGGAATCTCTTCTCATCCACATTTTCTCTCTCTCTCTCTCTCTCTTACATCTCCCTTTCTCATGTTTTTTCAGTTCTCGTTTACATACTTATACAGTAAATTTTTTTTTTTTTGTGTTCAGTTTGTAAGTTTTTGTGTGGCGTTTGTTCAATGATCTTCTTGTGTTATTTTCATTTTACAACATCATCTATCTTTTGTTTATAGCTTCAATTCAAGTTTCAAGAACTTGCTGAAATTAAAAGCAAATAAAAAAAACACTAGAAGAATTATCAGGAAGATACTGAGAAATTGGGATTTATTAGTAAGGAAGGAAGAAACTGAAATAAGCTACTCTTCTTGCATTGTTATTAATTATTTTCCCATTTATATTAGCCTTTCTAAATTAGGGTTCATTTATAAGTAGATCTCAGGACATTCTGTCATATATTGTAAAGTTGATATATATGTATAAGAGGGCTATAGGCTTTGTCATCAAGTCAATCTTGTATAGTTTGTATCATCATCACAAAATCCAGTAATTGAATATATATATATATATATATATATATATATGCGGGGAGAGATGATGAAAGGTTTGGTGGTCGATGAGAGTATGTCCAATTTGACTTCAACATCTGGAGAAGTAAGTGCTTCAGGTACCAGATTTGAGACTGGCACACTGTACCCACGACAGTCTTTAGCTCCAACAAGTCAAGCACCACCACCAAAGAAGAAGAGAAGTCTACCAGGCAACCCAGGTTATTTTTTCAGATCAAATTAAAGCAAATTAATGAAATACTCTCAGTTACTACTACTTGGTGGTCATTATGCCTGATTACTTTCTTTTTCATTTTTTTAACATATGGGTTTCAATTTTTTTCCCCCTTTGGGTGGATTTTATATATGAATTATCAGACCCAGATGCAGAAGTCATAGCTTTGTCTCCCAAGACACTGTTGGCAACAAATAGATTTATATGTGAGATCTGTAACAAAGGGTTTCAGAGAGATCAGAATCTTCAGCTTCATAGAAGAGGACATAACTTGCCATGGAAACTAAAGCAAAGGACAAACAAGGAGGTGATCAGAAAGAAGGTATATGTGTGCCAGAGACAACATGTGTACACCATGACCCGTCTAGGGCTCTTGGAGACCTCACGGGTGTCAAGAAGCACTTTTCCAGAAAGCATGGTGAGAAGAAGTGGAAATGTGAAAAGTGTTCAAAGCGTTATGCTGTTCAATCAGACCGGAAAGCTCACTCCAAAATTTGTGGCACAAGAGAGTATAGATGCGACTGTGGAACCCTTTTCTCCAGGTACCAAAAGAGGAACAAGTAACATCTATATATATAATTAAGTCGCTTCAACACATGCTAATTAATTTAACAAGTTCAGATATCATAAAGTTAATCTAACTAAATCCTCGATCTCCATTTGATCTCTCTTCACTTTTCTGCATGCACATAGCGTCAGCTTGTGGTGTGTAACTGTTTGTGAGAGACATATATGGGAGGCATAAATAGCAGTATATCAGGTTCACATGATTTACCAAGCAGAATGGATTTCAATTTTATCCTTACCTTCCCATGATTTGCCATTCAAGAGCAGTAAGTTAGTAACCTTGCCTCGTATCCATTAAAAAAATTTTAATACTACTGTAGTGAATGAATAGGAACCTCGTGGAGCACAATAAAGAAAGGGGCCGGTGAGAGAGTGGCTTAGATTGTTTAAGAAACAATTTTCTAAAGGCCAACCACAGAGTGCTGATCTTAGATTAGGAAATTAGTACTAACTTTTAACGGTTAATTTTGCTATGTCTTTTGTCCACGGGGAAGAAAAAAGAATGAGAATACAAAAAGTTGACATGAGAAAGGGTACTATTACACTGTCTATCTGGACCTTGATAAGTTACTCTTTTTGTTTTCTTCTGCTTGTTTTTGTGGTTTCAGGAGAGACAGTTTCCTCACGCATAGAGCGTTTTGCGATGCTTTAGCTGAGGAGAGTGTAAGAGCAATTACAGCTGCAAACCCACTACTTCTCTCCTCACAGCAACCTGGCTCTTCAGTTTCACATTTGACCAATCTGCAACCCCAACTCCATAGCCATGCCCTCCATGCTCTATCAATGAAAAAAGAAGATTATCATTTTAATGCTGCTAGAGTACCAGCAGACAGCATTCCACCGTGGTTACCTTGCCCAGGAGTAGGGAATGGGCCTGGTCTCCCCTCTATAAACCTTTCATCATCGCCATTACTTTTAGGCCACCCACTGTCACTGAGCGAAAACCCTAGCCAAAACCCTAGTTCTAATATACTTCCTCCATTCCAGGCCCCCACAGCTTCTCCACACATGTCTGCAACTGCACTCCTACAAAAAGCAGCTCAAATGGGTGTGACAATGAGCAAACCACCCTTACAATCACCTATAACCATGCAAAGACCTCGTCAACACCAGGCTTACATGTCTGGAACCACTGGTTTCAGTGGTTCCGCATCTTTTGCCTCTTCTGCAGCTGGTTCTGGTCTGGGTTTGTCCGCACATGAAGAGCTTGGAAGTGGGTTTCCCCATGGGTTGGCATCTTTTGGGAATAAAGCTGCTGTCACCTCTGGTTTCATGGAACAGGTAGCTGCAACAAATAGTACTGCTGGTGCTGGAGCCGGTCTAGCCGGAGCAACTCCTAATTCTCCCCTCCATGATATGATGAGTTCTTTATCTTCTCCCAGTGGGTTTGACGGGTCTTCATCTTTTGAACAGTCTTTCAATGGGACATGGAACACAAAACGAAACAGCATTAATTTTCAAGATCATCTCTCAAAAACAACAGAATCCCAATTAAGCAGAAGTGATCATGGAGGTAGAGGAAGTGGTAGTGCTAGTAGTAACATAGGAGGGAATGATGGACTGACAAGAGATTTCCTGGGTCTTAAAGCTTTTCCTCGTAGAGATTTCTCCAACTTAACTGCGCTTAATCGTATAAACAACTCTTCTTCAGCATATGGACAACAAAACCAGCTCAGTCAAACACCATGGCAAGGTTAAATTGTGGTTAAGTCCATAGCTGTGCTCAAGTTATATCCCAATCTGTTTCCATCGAAAGATCGGAAAATTGGAGATCTACCACTGCAGCCAACTATTTCCGGGGTATTAATCTTTTAAGTTGCATCAAACCGATACTGAATATATAGTTCTCCCCAGTATTACCTTCATAGTTTGAAGTCCGTTCTTTCAATTTTCATAATTTTATAATTTTGATTACAGTTTAATTATTTTATAGCAGCTACTTTCACATCCGTTCATCTATATATAAGTACTTAAAAATTCAGCAACCAGTATAATAAAGCATTATTTTATTGCTTCAAGTGTTCAACATGCATTTCTTGTATTTAAATTTTTTTTTAAACCTTAATTCTGAGTAGTGCCCAAAAATACTGATCAAAATAATATTCCAAGGGTTATTGAATAGAATGAATAATATACTATAGTTATAACATAAAGCAAAGTGATCAAATGCAATCTAATTTATGATCAACTAATCCTTTGGAAATCTAGTAAGGAATATTTCAAATTGTCTAAAGTATAATTGTAAGTGCACTTTTTACGTGTATCCCTGGAATATAAATATAAATAAAAAAAATACTATATACATTCATTTCACATATTCACATAATTTAAGTTTCAAAATTTTACTATAAATAATGACTTAAACTACTTTTTTTTAATGAGTTTGGGAATAGGAGAGAGTTGCAAGGCATCGACTTATAAATGATTAATCAATGTCGTCAACTCTAAATGATCAAATCTTTCACAAAGTTAAAATATATAAAATAAAAGACAAAGCAGATTAGTGGATAGAAATAAAGTGAAGGAAATATTACGTAATTAGAGAGGTTAATTTCCATAAATTTATCAGGTTTATACATGTTGAATGAGTCTTCATACAATTGCCATGATCATGACAATTGTTAGCCCCTTGGACTTAATACTACATGTCTATAATTTCCCCTTCCAATTAGAGGTTTATGCTGCTTTTTGGTTATATGCTTGAAACAAAGCATGACTGTGGAACAAGATTTAAGTACTGCTACAAACCCTACCACCAAAAAAACTAAAAAGAAATGGTGTAAAATGCAAAGAAATTTTGGTGGAACAGTGCCTGGATGTTGTCTGCTTGCCTGGCCTCGGATGCCATTTGTCTGTAAAACAATAAAAAAAAAAAAGATGCCTTTGGCTTTCACACCTTCATGGCTAAAAGCAGTTTAAAATCCCGAGGAGAATTGAGTCTACTAAGTACTAACATATGTATGTCTTCCCCTGGTTACGGAGCAATAGCAGGGGCCCTTCTCTTTCAAAAACATAATACAAAATTTCTCAAAAAAAAAAAAAAAAAAAAAAAGAAGGTTTATAATTAATGACCGTTAGGCTTCAACAAAAGCCCAAACTATGACGTTAGGCTCGAGACCAGCCTGTAGTTTGATTTACCCCTTAAACATTAATGGCCGACCCAAAACTTTCTCAAAATTGTAGAGTCTAAGATTTATTTGCAATTATCTTATTTCTCCTTTTATAATATTAAGAAATTTAACCAGCAAACCGAATACTTAACATGATAATAATTACATTTGTCCATTACAGGTGCATTTCTACTGAAAAAATAAAATTTAAATATTTTCTTTCTTTTAAGTAAAATAAATTTCGTGAAACTAATTGACTATTTATTTATAAAATAAATAATATAAATGTTAGTTGGACAAAATCTTGTATTATAAGAGATAAGGATATTATTGAATTCCATCATTACTCTAACAACTCTATATAAAATCACATAATAATATTAATAAAAATAAGAAAAAGGAAATTAATAGAAAATTCAAAATTTTGGTAATTCAAATAATTTAAATAAAAATTTATAAATTAATAATAACACATATCTCTTAAGATATAATAAAAAATTAAAAGATGAATATGTAATATCTAATTTTTTTAATGGTGCTGCAATTAAAAAATTTGACTACATGAAAAATGAATTTTTAGAATTTATACAATTAACAAAAGTTATCTCCTAATCTCCATTTGACTATACATATCAATATTGTATTTAAAAATAATTATAAAGGCAATTGAGGGAAAGGAGAAAGCATGGAGAAAGAAAGGAGAGATAAAAAAGGAAGATTCTAGAACAACCAGGATCTAAAAATTTCATACTTACATTTTGTTTTTTTTTTGTCTTGCTTTCTCCTTTATCAAACTATTATGGATAACCCTAAAAAAATGGCCTATGAAGGAATCCTTTTCAGGATAGGCAATCTTCTCCTTGACATTTTATCTATCGTGAATAAGGATTTCTTGAAAAAGTACGATTATAACATTTGATTTCATTGTTTTTGTTAGTCGATGAGAAAATACCTACCTATGTGAGCAAATTTTGTTTTTGTTTTCACGATCTAAAAATTTGTTTTTGTTTTCTTATTTTAATATGAAACCTGATCAACTACAACTATGATTGTTATTTATGGTAGTATCATTTATTTATTTATAATTAATGCTATTTATAGATTTTATTTTATTTTAGATTTTTTATTGAGGAATTTTATATGGAATTTCTTCTTTTTTTTTTTTTTTGGTTTTTCTTGCATGCATTTGGGTTTGGTTTTTTTGGTACAGATTGAAACCAATCAATAATTTATGCTGATTTTTTCTTGATTTAAATGAATAGGGAAGGATATGCTTAACTCGAGATTTGTTATGTCTTTTTGGTTTTTAGTTTGTGTAAAATATTTGTTGCGAGGTCTGTATATTGTTTTGAATGTATTTTTTTTAGAAGATTTTGTCTTTATATGTTAGTACTCGTGTGGAATAACCTTTATGTTGATCTTGATTTTGGATTTTGCCAAGTTAAAAAACTTTTAAATCACCTCAAAAGTATTTATATTAATGAGCCAGTTTTAATTAAGAGTGGTCAGCAACACATTATAGAAGTTAAACCTCAAGTTAGTCTACATATTTATTTGGATACCAGTGTCTGTCATTATTCTTAAGTCTTTATATTACATGAATTACCTTATTGCACGAGTTAACAGAACACTCAGATGTTATGATAGTCATAACGTATAAATCGTAAATCTATCGCTAATCCTAATATTAAGAGTCGTTGTCAATCTTTTTTGTTTAAGTGCAATTAATCACCTAATTGAATCTGTCTCATTTTAAAGTTTGACTCGGGGTATCTTTAAAAGGTAGATTCTAATCTACGAAACCAAATCCAGGTCTAAAAGTATAGTTACGTGTTATGAAGATTATAATACTTTCATAACATCCATCCAAATGATAGTACCTGTTTGTTTCATGTTGTTTAAGCCTTAAAATGTGTTTGTAATTTTACAATTAAATTTAACATTGAAAATTAGTTTTAAAGTTACTCCAATCGTTTAATAGTAATTTAAGATAATTTTTTCACCTAAAAAAATTTATAAAGACTCGTGTTTCACTTTGAAGATGTTCCGTTGTTAGATTCATTAATGTGTTTTTTTCAAGAAATTAATTTTGAAAACAATTAATAGAATTCTTCAATCATTTAATAGAATTTTATATTAAAAACATTTTATGAAAATAAAAAAGCCAATTAAATCTTTTAATAATTTGTTAAAATTTAACTTAGAAATTTAAGTTTACCAATCTTTTGGTAGGGTTGAAAAATTATTATTATTATTATTATTATTATTATTATTATTATTATTTTAAAATTTATTAAGTACTCCAATAATTTAGTAGTACTTAACTCGAAATTTGAATCTTCAAATAGTTTAGTATGATTAAAAATAATTTATTATTTATTTATGTATTATAAAAATTTTCAATCGTTTGGTATAATTTATAATTTGAGATTTAAATTTTTAATCATTTGATATGAAAATAATTGTTTTTTTATAAAGAAATTTGTTATATAAAATTTTTTAATCATTTGGTAAAATTTATAACTTAAAATTTAAAATCCTTTAATCATTTGGTAGGATTAAAATTTATTTTTATTTTATTATTTTATTTTAAAATTTTTGTTATGAAAATTTCAATAATTTGATAAAATTCATAATTTAAAAATTCTTAAAACCATGAGAAATATTTTAATAGTTTGGTAGGATTTATATATTTATTTTTTAAACATTATTTTTAAAAAATCAATTAAAATAAATAAAATGTACATTACTAAAATAAATAAAAATAAACAAGAAAAATAAAGAAAAACCAATAAAAAACATTAAAATAAATTTTGAAAAAAATAAAAAGTGAAAAAATAAAATTACTGCAATAAAAATAGCTTCACTTGACTCGATAGCTAAAAAGGAGTTGATTGTAGAAACAAAAAATTGACCAGATCAACTTGAAAAGTAGCTCGGTTCGACTTAAACACTAATTGTTGAAAAGCAAGTCACCAAATCGGGTGCACTACAATTCAGGTAGAATCGTGACAAAACAAGCGGATCTTTAGTCTTTTTATAAACTTTAAAACAATCATATTGCTTTCCTATATAAAAGCTAAATCTTTTTTTTTTTTTTCAAAATCATTTTCTTCTCTTTATCTCTATTCTTTAGCATCTCTCTCTAGCTAGAATCAATTAGGAGCCATCGAATTTAGCAAGTAGCATTGAAAACTGAGGAAATTATCAGAAGTTGGCCGAAATTTTTCGTCAGATTCTGCAATTTTCAAAAAATTCTTAAAAAAAAGAAAAAATTCAACAATTTCCCCTTTGATTATGACTTCTTAAACACATTTAACCAAGAATCTTTCCTAGAAAAAACTATTCAAATCCTCCAAAACTTAAAAAAAAAAAAAAGCTACATGAAATCTCCTCTTAAAAAAATTGCTATCCAACCTTCTAACTATTTTGTGCTTCTATGATTGCTACCTAATTGTTGATATTGTGTCTGTTCTTTTTTGTGTCGATTATCAGTCTATTTATAAGGCTAGAATTTTTTAGATTTGATAAGGATTATAAGTTTGATAAAGATTAAATTTTATGATAAAACACTTTAAATCAGCTTAATCTAATCCCCTAAAAATGCCTTGGATTATCTAAAAAGGAAATATATACATTCTTAGCCGAATCATTTTCAATTTTCCTCATTTTATTTTCTCCTTTTTTTTTAGTTTTTTCAGATAAGCAAAAATAATAAAATAAGCGAGATAAAGTAAAAATGAAGATAAGAATAAAAATAAAATAAAATAACAATAAAAATAAAATAAAGATAAATGAATTAAATAAAGAATAAAAATAAAGACAAATACAAAATTAAATATAAAATAAATATAAAGATAAAGATAGTAAATAAATAAAAAATATAAAATTAGATTTTTGAGCTCAAAACTAAGTTAGACCCAATTGGTTTAGATTCCGGACTAAATAGACTATCTATAATGATAATACAGGGAGGGATCACAGCTTGCAATTGCAAACTTGTGTTGATTTAGTGAACAATTGTCCTTATCTTTCTTTTTTGTTGCTAAGAGATTTTAAGCTACATGACCATTTCCTCCTTTTGAGATTGTTTGATTTCAAGTATGATATGATAATTATTTTTGTTGATTTTAATATGGTTTTACAAAGTGTATTGAGGGGTTATAATGGCAAGTTTATGTCTTATGGTCAAATAGGCACTAGAAAAACTTTTATGCTTGACCGATTTGGTAAAGATGATGCATCTGCACGTGGTATTATGGTTAGAACTCTAGAGGACATAGTGGCCCATATATCCATTACTTTTGACACTGTGGAAGTCTTTTATTTGCAAGTAAGATTCATATTGCATTCTTTTGTTTCTTGGGGAATGTTAGTTTATAGGCACCTATGTTATGGTTCTAAATTAAATTAAGTACTATTGAGGTGTGTTTTCTTCCACAACCAATAGCTATATATTAGTTTGAGATATATTTATTATTGGATGCTTTATCTCATCGATAGGCATGGTTTTGTTTGTTGTTTTGACCTTTGAGTTGAATTTTAGCAGGATGAAAGTTATGCAGAAGGAAAACAAAAAAAATATGGTGATATAGGAATTTATATGTAACTAGGAATTTGTATTCGCATCAGAACTCAAACATAATTGTATGGTATATGTAACTATAAATTTTGAATTGATATTGTTGTGGTTTGTACGAATCTGTTGATTTTAAAATTATTTAGAAAATTTTGGGGTGAATGTTGAAGTTAAGGTTTGATCATTTTTTTTTTTTGTTTTAACTTTTGAGTCATTCTGATTTTTTTGCAGATTTGGGATTTGGTTTAGATTATGGGTTTTGCATTTTTGTTTTATGTATTTTTTCACTTCTCTTTCCCTTTTGTATGCATTTATTTCTGATGAAGCGAATGTAAGGCACATATTTCATTTTCAAGCTTAGAATTCTGATGCGCCGTTGAGAAAAGATTTAATGTACCATCTGATATATTTAATACAGCATCACCAGCTAACTTGTCCTTAGGAGAATTAATATTTGAATCAAGAGTTATCAAACACTTGGCAGAAGATGCACCAGCAGAGATTATTTGTTTCTGAGAATCAGGATGAGCTTTAAATAAGGCCAAAAAGTTGATCTCTTTCTAAATGCTCTGACACATCTATAGCTCTGGCACTTGGTTTCGTTACAGTTGAGCCCTAGGATCCATTTTCTGCACCTGGATGATCAAGTTGCAATGAATTATTTTCTTTTATGATCAAACTTGGGGGTAATCCAGAGTGCATATGGCCATCATTTATTTTCCCAGCATCTATATTCAACTGAAAACAACTTTTCATTTGTTTACTACTTTCCCAGTGCCCAAGCTCCTTCTGAAAAGTCTGAGACTTGCTGTGGGACATGTTCCAGCATATAGAAACCTCGCTTTTCAATTTCTCAATCTACTTTGATGGTTTGAATTTAAATCAACGTAAAGGTTAATCCCCTCTTCTAAACTGACATGAAACTGAAAAGACGAAGGAGAAATAGTTAGAGCATTTATGAAGGAAAGACATTCTCATTAAAACATGCAGCAACATTTGTGTCTTTATGTTCAATTTGGGGCATATCATTCATCCTTCTGTCTCTTGTGAGACTCAAATAATTTATATTGAAGCATAGTGTTGGGAACTCTTTATTCTTAAAATCATTTTCATTACACTGAGTAACAAAACGAGACTGTGGTCTTTGCTGGGAAAAAATAAAACCACCACCATAACCATCTAGGATTAACAGATCGTTAGATACAAGTTTTAGTTCTTGAAAGCAAACAATTCAGCATTGAAGGTTCAAGCATCCACATCTTTCTGCCAGCATACATTTTACATAAATGCAATCACAGATTAAAGATATTTATGCGTTCATTCTTTTGCTGGTAGTCACAAACTACAATAACAAGTCAATTTTTTGTCCTTTTATCATTATGTCATAATTACTTCAAATAATTATTTTCTTATTTGGAATTAAACATTCGCTACTGCAAATATGAAGAATTGATATTATCGTGTTTTGTAAGAATGATCTTGAAGTCATTTTGGAATTTTTGGGGTGATCGTTGAAATTAAAGTTTCATCATTCCTTTTTTGACTTTGTTTTGGCATTTCAGTCATTTTGATTTTTTTGCTGATTTGGGATTAGATTTATATTCTGGGTTTTGCATTTTTGTTTTATGTATTTTTTCACTTCTCTTTCCCTTTTGCATGCATTGATCATTTCTGATAAAGCGAATGTGAGGTTACCCCTTTTGCATGCATTCATTTCCTTCATATAGACGAATCAAATTATTTTGTAACATACGAAAAAAACAAAAGCAAAGGCAAAGATCACCAAAACGACAAATCCTTTAGCTTATTCTTCTCTTCATCTTCGTAGCTGTAATCTCTCTCTTTTTTCACCCAATTGGAGCTACTGAATTAAGAGTTTCTCTATTGTGTTTTTTTTTATCCTCATGTTTAAAATGCTGGAATCTTGAAAAACCTTGGCAAAATAAAGATTGAACTTTTACCCATTTGTAATGAAAACCCTTTTTTTTTTTGTTATCTGGGTTTTCTTTATTTTTGTTTACTAATTGAGTTTTTCTTTTTTTTTTGGATTCAGTGCTAGATGGCTTTGTTGCGAGTCCTTCAGAGCCTTTGGCTCCAAAAACTCCAATTTTGGAACAAGAAAAGCCTTTCCAGCTTGATTATACGAAAGATGATTTACTTTCCACTGAGTTTGGAGCAAGCAAGGGTCAAAAGTAAAAAACTTTTCCTATGCCATTGTCTGAAGGGAACACTTTTGGTGGTTCTATGAACTCTGTAGAAGGTAAACTAGTTGGTAAGGAGTCAAGTGATTTTGTTCCTGAGGCTGTTGATGTTGGGGTGGCAGAATGCAGTAAGATGAAAGGAGAAGTTAAAGGAAGTGTCAAAGTACAGAAAGATGTAGTTTTTCTTTACTTTGAATCTCATTCTCAATTTTTTTTTTTAATTTAAAACTTATGAAACTTGGGTAGTTTTTAGGTCTTTTAGTGCTCATTGGTTGTTGTTTTTCACAGCAGTTGAAGGAGGATCAGAAGCTAACTCGACTACTTTGAAGAAAACATATTCTTTCGAATACGTGGATTCGCTGAAAAATAAAAAACCAGTTAGTCAATCATAGTACATAACTAAATTCTTTAAAATCCTTACACTTGTGGGTAGGGTTCAATATGAGCATCAAGAATACATGAGTTGAGTAATGGTTATTTTAAAGTTCAAAGAAGTGCTGACTTTTATTGCTTTTTTAATATTGGAAGGCATCTGTTCTTGTCTTTTTTTTTTTTTTTTTTAATCCAGGAAATTCATGCCGTATCACATCTTACACTGTAGTTTCTACCATGATGAGAGAAATTTTTATCAGAAATTTTAGATAATGGAAAAAGTGAAATGTCAGTTTTTATTGTTAGGAATTGCCTTTTATACCTCAAATATCTTGAATTATTCAATTCTAGAGTTTCTCCCTTTGCTTCTTAGTCTTCAGAGTCATCTTGAAAGAATTTTTGATTGACTTTTAAATGACTTAATCACTGTTTTACAGGTACATCTGAATCTCACTGATCACACAGACAGAGAGGGTTGGGTCCAGTTGAGATCAGGTTATCACTAATGCTTTGTTTGTGCCTGAGCTCCACGAAGATATTTTCTTTCAGGCCATGCCCTTATCTGCCTACCCTCTCTATTTCTTTAATTGAATTTTCGGATGTTGAAAGGCTGTGTGATGAAGAGTAGATATGAAAAATAGTACATAATTTTTTTTTTATTTTTTAAATTAAAATTAAATAACAGTTATATAATTTTATTTTACTCTCACAGTAAAGCACGAGTTTGAAATTTAGTTTATATTATTTATAAGTATTATTATATTTTATTATATTTCCTTTTCAAATTTTAAGCCATTTACATAATGGGAAAATAATTAATATCAGCTCCTAAAAGAAAAAATCACCGTGTCATACTTAATCATATCTCCAGAAAACAATGTTGAAAGGGTCAACAGTAAAAAGATTAAAACCAAAGGGCAAATCTGGCAATTCTGGTAGATGATTTTCTTCGACTGTTTTTACATCTGAAGGCAGTCACCAAAACAATCCGAGGACAAAAAGCTTGAAAGCTTTTCAGTTTTTTCCCAAGTGAAAGTGATCTCACGATTTACTGCGCTCTCCAGATTTTTCCTCTTTAACTCTCTCTTTTCCCTCATTTTCTAGCTAGCCAAACACGCCCATCAATCACCAGATAGAGAGAGGGAGAAAGGATTGAAAGATCAGACCTTTTTGGTCTCTGAAAAAAGGCGATGGCTTGGAGACGTCTCATCGTTCAGGTTACTTTCCCTCTCTCTTTTAAGCTTCATTTTACCTAGCTCATGATATGCCTTTTCTTTTTGCTATGTCTTTTTTATTTATATATTGGATTTCTATGATATGAAGTTCTGAAATTTGGGGATTGTGGAAACCCTAATTTTGGATTAGCTTGAAGGTGTCGCATTTAACATTTAAATCTGAGCTAGGTATTACTAGAGTAGATAATTAATAGAGTATTGGAATTGAAATTTGGAATCTTCTATTTTAATTTTCCTTTGGACGTAACAAAAATACTCATTTGCTTAAGCTGACTGGGACTTTTATTGGCACTAAAAGTTTCAGTATTTTAAGGGATTTCAATTTTTATTTTATCAATATGAGTATTTGTAAATGTAGTTTTGCATGAGGTCTTGTTAAATGTAGTTGTAAATTTTGCACTAATTTTGATTGGTGCAAGGCTTAGTTAATATTTTGTGTGAGTTATTCTTGCTTGCTAAAGAGTAATTTGCAAGTTAGACATAGATTTGAATTTTCATTCTTTAGATAAACAAGTAAGTTTCATCTTCATCTTAAAACAGGTTTCAAAACAGCAACAAGAGTTGGGACAATTCGGAAACCTGTTTTGTAGAACTCATCTTTCTGGTATGTGTGTATGTTTGATCGAAGTTTTTATATACTGTCATTAACTTTATAGTTTTATTCTTTTTTCTCAGGAAAATACTGGTTTATTATCCCTTTCATTGTTAGCTTTCCTTGTTCTAAACTAAAAAACTATCTTGCCTAAGCTGAAATCTTGTTGGAGCGCAGGTAATAGGCTTTTCAGTGGCCAACAGAGGTTTAAGTCAAGCTATGTAGGTAGTTTAGCTCGCAGAGTTCGAGATGCAGAAGAAGCTAGTGAAGCTGCTCATTTAAGAGAACTTTACCATAGAAATGATCCTGAAGCAGTGATACGGCTATTTGAAAGCCAGCCATCATTACATTCTAATCGTTCTGCACTTTCTGAATACGTTAAAGCATTAGTCAAAGTTGACAGGCTGGATGAAAGTGAGCTACTTAAGACATTACAAAAAGGTGAGGGGTCTTGCTATGTTGCATATTTAAATTCTTTTAAAATGTTAGTTTTGCAATATTTTTGTGTTTTTCACTTTACTGGAGAAATCTTTGAACTTAGTTTCTAATTTGATAGTGCTCATAAATTCTCCGTTAAATATTATTAGGCCATTTCTTTCTTAATCTTTGTTTACCAAGAGATTATGCAAAATTACAGGTATCTCTAATTCAGCAAGGGACGAAGAGAGTAAAGGTGGTCTCTCAGCTTTCCGAAATGTGGGAAAACCTACAAAACATGGTGTCCTAGGAACTGCTAGTGCTCCTATCCACATGGTGGCTTCAGAAGGAGGGCATTTTAAAGATCAATTGTGGCGTACTTTTCGTAGTATTGCACTTGGCTTCTTATTGATTTCTGGTGTTGGAGCACTTATTGAGGATAGAGGGATTAGTAAAGGTAGAATGTTTAAGTGACAGAATTTTTCTCTTAAATTCTCTATGTGCATGTTTAAACTAATAATACTTTTTCTGAATTCTGACTGTCTATCCTTGTTTTAGGACTTGGCCTACACGAAGAGGTGCAAGTTGTGGAATCTAACACAAAATTTAATGATGTCAAAGGTGTTGATGAGGCAAAGGCAGAGTTAGAAGAAATTGTCCACTACCTTCGAGATCCTAAGGTAAATGCACTATTGGATTTGAGGAATCTCTCTCTCCCAACCTATCTTCTCTAAATACCTTTACGCTTCTTGCAGCGTTTCACTCGTCTTGGTGGCAAGCTTCCAAAAGGCGTCTTGCTTGTTGGTCCACCTGGCAATGGGAAAACTATGTTAGCAAGAGCTATTGCTGGAGAGGCTGGGGTACCTTTCTTCTCCTGCAGTGGCAGTGAGTTTGAAGAGATGTTTGTTGGAGTTGGAGCTCGAAGAGTGAGAGATCTTTTTGCTGCTGCAAAGAAGCGATCACCATGTATTATATTTATTGATGAGATAGATGCCATAGGTGGAAGCCGTAATCCAAAGGACCAGCAGTACATGAGGATGACTTTGAACCAGTTGCTCGTTGAATTGGATGGATTTAAACAGAATGAAGGAATTATTCTAATTGCTGCAACTAATTTTCCAGAATCATTGGATAAGGCACTGGTGAGACCTGGACGATTTGACCGCCGCATTATTATTCCTTATCCAGATGTTGAAGGACGGAGGCAGATTTTGGAAGCACACATGACAAAGGTACTGTGTTGACTGTGTAGAAGTCCATGTGTTGTAGGAGTTTGAGCTTGAGTTGATAGCTGTCGGTGGCTGATTGATCAGGTTTTGGACTGTACTTTGCGCAGACTGTGCTTTGCTGGCCCCAATGGAGCATATATCATAAAAGTTGGCTTGATATTAGCTTTACAGACATGCTTCTAATTAATGTCTTTGCTATTTTACATGTTGGTTAAATTACATCAACATTTGGTTGTCTGACTGTCCATATTAGGTTTATGTTGCATCACAGTAATAATTCATCTTGGTGATATTTTGTGATGGAATCATTGTGTGCATCCATGCATGTCTAACCATTCACTCTGGTGCATTCCAGGTCTTGAAGGCTGATGATGTTGATTTAATGATCATTGCTAGAGGTACTCCTGGATTCTCCGGTGCTGATCTAGCAAATTTGGTCAATGTTGCTGCTGTGAAGGCTGCAATGGATGGTTCTAAAGCAGTGACAATGACTGATCTGGAGTATGCAAAGGATAAGATCATATTGGGAAGTGAACGCAAGTCAGCTGTCATATCTGACGAGTCACGGAAGTTGACAGCTTTCCATGAGGCCGGCCATGCCCTTGTTGCCATCCATACTGATGGGGCACTTCCTGTTCACAAAGCAACAATAGTCCCTCGAGGGATGGCTCTTGGTATGGTGTCCCAGTTGCCTGACGTGGACCAAACAAACTTGTCCAGAAAGCAGATGCTTGCAAAGCTTGATGTTGCCTTGGGGGGGTGGGTTGCAGAAGAGCTCATCTTTGGAGAAAATGAAGTTACTTCTGGTCCAGTGTCTGATCTTGAGCATGCAACTAATATAGCTAGAGCTATGGTTACAAAGTATGGCATGAGTAAAGAAGTGGGGTTTGTTAGTCATTCTTATAATGACAATGGTAGGAGCATGAGCACGGAGACTAGACTTCTTATAGAGAAAGAAGTGAAGAACTTATTGGGAAGGGCTTATAACAATGCAAAAACCATCCTCACCACCCATAGCAAAGAACATTATGCACTTGCTAATGCATTGCTTGAGCATGAGACACTCACAGGAACTCAGATTAAGGCTCTGCTTGCCAAGGTCAACTCCCAGCAGCAGGAACAAGAACAGCATCAAGAAATGGTTGCACCACAGAATGAACCTCAGTCCAACCCAGTGCCTCCAAGTCCAAGTCCAAGTCCAGCTGCATCTGCGGCCGCTGCAGCAGCTGCTGCAGCTGCTGCTGCAACTGCTGCAGCTAAAGCCAAAGGCGTTGCTCCTGTTGGATCTTAGCATGCAAGAGGCTGGTAAGGGCCTCTTGCCTGGTGGCTATTTATTGAATTGAATATGCACATACATATTTTCCAGATTTATATGAGCTTTAGGAACTTTGACTGATTGCTGCTGCTGGGATTATTTATGTATAACCTTGCCTCTGATATGGAATGAAAGATGTAGAAGAATCATATGGCAGTGAAGTCGCCATGGCAAGTAGCAGTTGAGTATTTTGCCCATTTAATTGAACAATTTTACTTATACAGTGGATAACGTACCATTTAAAAGTTTTACTTTCCTTGGGATTAGTTTGTAAAGCCTTAATAATAAAGTGCCTTTTGATCACTTTTTTTACTTTTTGACTGTTATTTGGGTTCTGCATTAAGGCTTGGACTTGGCTGGCAGGAAGTCACTTGAGAGTTCAAACCTTTGGTGTTATTAGTATTTGTGTTCTTTTCGGGATTTACTTGACCGGAAAATATTAAGTGTTGTGGTTGACTTGCTGAGTTATCACTGAAATTATGGCTAGTCTTTCTGACTGAAACAAGAGCTCTGTACCGTCATAGCTAAAATCTTGATCTTTCCGGGCGTGACCATTTGTTTGTGCTCTTAATCATTTTTTGCGTTAATTCTTGAAAGGGTTTTTTCGTTTTAGTTTTGTTTCTTGCTTCTGTTTGGGGATAATTAATACTCGATTTATAAATACACTAGCTAGTTCTATGCAAAGACATACAATCTTGTTTTTGTTTATAACAAGGTCAAAACGATTAGTAGTCTTAATGTAAATCTTTGGCGCCTGACGGTTGAGCTGGAACATGTTTCGGTTGGGTCAAACATTAACTCAAAGATCACAGTTTAGTAATCGGATAGAGCTACTTCGAATTCAAAAGAACATGATGGCTCCTCTCCTTGAGCCGGCTCATCAGTCTTGGTTATACGTTCAATCGATGCGTTTCCAACTCGCACCCCCCATGACTTCAGGCAAGCAGTTCATTGATGTGGGATTTTTTCGACAGGAATTATAATAATAAAGAAAGATGGATGATGATTTTCTTTTTACTTTTTCATGATTGGTTTGTGGATTTATTATTTGTCTAACCTTGATAACACAATGGATGTTGCATTCTGAGATATGTAATTTGCAACAGTTGAACAGCAGAGAATTGTAATTCTAAACAGCCATGGGGAGAACCTTGTTGGAATATTACATGAAACAGGTTCCAGGGATCTTGTCATCATATGCCATGGCTTTCAATCAAAAAAGGTGAGTAAAATTGTTGCATAACATTACATTGTCATTGATTTCCATGAGTTAAAAACTTTTGTCCGACCGTTCATAGGCTTTCTTATTGTAAATTAAAGTGAAGACCAATTCACAAACAAATTTGGGTTTTTATGTACAGGAACGCAAACCCATGTTGAGTCTTTCCGCTTTCCGCTTTGATTTTGCTGGGAATGGGTAAGAATATTACTGGAAGTGAAGAAGCAAAATTTTGAAATTTCTGAGTTATACTAATACCAAAAGTTACATGTTGTTGATACAATCAATGGTTATTGAGGCTATTTGTAAGATTCCTTTATGTATGGTAACTACCGCAGAGAAACCGAGGATTTACGAGCTGTTGTCCAACATTTCTGCAAGAAGGAATGTCTTGTAAATGCAATTATTGGCCACACTAAAAGTTTCTTCAATATACAATTAGGATATGAATCAATGTAATCAAACTCTAAATGAAAATAGAAGGGGAGGGAACTGGTGAGGTTTTATGAATACATAAAAAATTTTCACGTCAAGTTGTTGAATCTAATACTCTGTGCTGTGAAGAACTTTAGTTCTTAGAAATTAAAAGTTCCCCCAGAACCATAAGAGAAGAGTTACTTTATTATTGCATAAAAAACTAATGCAATTTGCAGATTATCAAGTTTTTTCATGTCGGATAGTGATTAGTGACTTTTGTTGTCTTTTCATATGTCCACCTTTTTTTAAAATATGCTTTTAAAAGATCAAATATTTTGATTCATTTATGAATTCTTTTAAGTTACTATAATGCTGAAAAGGGTTCCTGTAGGGGGAAATATGGTGCTTCTCCATGCTTCAAAGTATAATGATGTACGCACCGTCATCAATATTTCTGGCCTGTTCCATCCAGAGAAAGGCATTGAAGGAAGGTCGATTGGGTAAAGATTTCTTACAAAATATGGAGCAAAATGGGTTTATTTATGTTAAGAATAGAAAAGGTAGCTACCATATTGTACTTCATTCTCTCAATATTTTATGTGAAGTTCTGTTGTCACCCTCCAGTCAACAATTTTGAGATAAACTAGTAACTTTTTCTCTGAAACCAATTACTCGCTTGTCATTTGCAGGAAAGTTTGAATATCGTGTAACTCAAGAAAGTTTGAAGGACCGATTAACCGCTGATACTCATGTAGCATGTCTTTTGATTCATCAAAATCGCAGGTTAGAAAATGCTAGATTGATTGCTTTTCTGAAGTTCATGATACAGCCGAATCAATTGCAATGTGGATATCACTTGGTGCAGTCATATATTCTGGATAAACTTAATTTTGATCCTCCATCCGCTAAATCAGATTCAACCGTTTGTTTTTGGAATTATTACTTTGCTTTTCACTAAAGTTGTGATTAGTGGTATAGAGTTCTCACTTGTGTTTTAGCTTTTAACCTTGATGCCATTATTTTCCCGGTATTGACAATCCATGGATCCATGGGTAAATTTGTACCAGCCAAAGATGCCCTGGAGTTTGCCAGGTTTATTGGAAATCATAAACTGCACATAATTGAAGGAGCTGATCCAAGGGGAGTTAGCTACAGTTGTGGTTGACTCCATAAGCGCAGTTCCTGAAGACAAAAACATACCCAAGGCCGAACATTTACAATTGTGCAAAAGAGGAGTTAATTTTCTCAAAGCACGTATCTGATAAATTGTGAATAACAGAGATGTTCAGTGTTCCTGATAGAAGAAAATAGATGCAGAAGATTTTTGGGGATGTGGTCTCGTGCTGAAAAATATACAAATTCCAGCCCAGATGATGCAGCTAATTAGGCCATTGATGATGCCCTCAGTTCATGTAATTACCACAGAGCAAACGATAAGCAAGAGGATAACATTTTGGAAATTCAGACGCCTCAAATTACGATAAACAGCGGCTAATGGCTAATACTTGTAGGTTTCGGATATATTACAGTAATTATTGAATATTTTCCAGGCTATCAAGCATTCAAGCTATAGCAAATGAATACAAAACAGGCTCACAGTGCATAGTACTTCCTGCACCAAAAGGCCACGACTCGAAACGCAAGATCTCTATCTGTCAAACACTTAATTAGCTAACACAGTCTGTTGCTTCACCCCAATTTCTCTCCAAGAAACAGTGGGCATAATCTGTTTACTGTCAACACGATCCTTGAACTTAATAGCAAAGTTGAGCAATGAGTCAAGAAGAGTCTGAGAGGAGATGCGGTTTGAGTCCCAGCTCAACGAGTTTAGTATGCTTTGCATTGTAATAATGTTCCTCTGCCTCAACTCTTGGATTGGGCACAGTTATGGTTTGCACATCAAGTCCAAGCTTCTCTCCTGCCTTTGCTACAAGGGTAGCCAGTTCATTGACAAAAAACTGCTCAGTGAATTGACTGAAGACCCGAAATTCACCAGGTTGTGCAGGATTTGCAATGTTAAGTCCAACACACTGAACTGTGTCTCTTATGTCAAGGTAACCCCTGGTCTGAATTTTATAAAGAAAGCAGGAGAGGTAGAATTAGATATGAAGGAAGGAAAAACGCCACCCTCTAATTATAGCTAAACACAAATATGCCTATGAATTTCGGGCATTATTAAAAAAAAAAAAAAAAAAAAAGCCATGTCTCATGTTTGTGGTAACACATCTACATGTTGAATGAATGGGTCTGGGTATGTGCAACATGCAGCTATCTGATAAATGCGGCATTTGTCTGTGCCAGACATGATGCATTGCATAAGACTAACAGACTAAGTAATTATAAGGTTGATGAAATCCAATTCAGTTGACAGTGGACAGTCATTCCTCCCAAAATCAGAACCACAGCATAAAGACATACCTTAAGTTATTTATTAAAACCAAATGATAAAAGACAAAATGTAGGGCATCAGTGCTTTATCAGGTTCGAAAGAGGCTTCTCACCTGACCGCATTTCCCATAAACAGTAAGGAGGGGACAAGCAGCAGCCTGAACACAACCGATTCGATGCTGTTCCAAATACTCCATCATAATCAAACTGTTACACAGCTGTTCATGCATTGAAGTCTCATCGGTCCTTCGACCATACACCACTCCTTGATTCAGATCAGTGGCTCTGGTCCCCCAAGCCTTGCAAGTGAGGGCTATACTATTTGAATCATGAACCTACTGAGATGATAAAAGGAGCTCGCTTGCTTCGGATAAGGTAAAGTATCAGTCCTTCCCTTGTGAGTAATTGTTATATAACCTCCAATATCTATGTTTGGAGTTCCATGCTCTCCCATTGTCCCAAGCTTCACAAGATGGCACTGTTCTCTGAATTCCTTTATTGCAAAAAGAATGTTAAGAGTTCCAATCACATTATTCTTCTGAGTGAACACAGCTCTTGAACAATCAATCATTGAATAAGGGGCAGATCGCTGCTCTCCGAAATGGACAACAGCATCAGGTTCAAATGAGTTGAAGGTTTCAGATAAGAACTCAAAGTCACAAATATCACCAATATAAAGTTCAATTGTCTTTCCAGTGATAGATTTCCAAAAACTGAGTCACTTATGGATGAAGGAGATAAGTGTCAAGGAGTCAAGACCAAGCTGGTGGTCAAAGAGCTGACGGACAAGGCTATCAACATTGCAACCTCATAAACTTTGTGGACAGGTGGAGGGCTGTAGCCTGACCACAGTACCCATCTCCGCCAATAACCATGACCCGCTGAGGCTTTGAAGATTCATTTGGGGATTGATTAGAACTAGACCTGGGTTGAGCTAAAATTCTTGGCTTACAGGCGCAGCAGTATCACGAACCACACAACTTCTTCCTGCCCTGTCTCCTAGCGAAAAAAGCCTTTTTGAAGGGAGATTTGGAAGTCTGAATGATAAAAGAGGTAGGTTCAGCTGTCCGAACCGGATTCAGAGGTTGATCACAAGGTCTGAAGCTAGAGATCTTAACAGAGCATGAAGTTGACAGCAAATGTGCCATTTTAACGTTTGATTGTGCCCAACAATATGCACATGCACCCGCCAAATACCAATTAAGGGTCCAAAATTAGTTCCAAAATCCAGGGAAATGTCGTTTAGGCAAAAACTTGTATTATTCTGTTTTGCTCTTCTGGAACAAGTTCCACTCTTAAAGCATTGCTGGAAAAGAAGAAAACATTTCTCATGTCCAATAGAAAGGCAATTTACAGAGTTAAAACCGTAACTTCTAACAACCACCACATCTATAAGCTCATAATAAATTTTTGGTCCAACACTACTTTCTATTTGGGACAACCAAACAAAAAATAAAGCATTTAAGCTGCATAGCTGAATCATACAAGTAAACCCACTTAAAAAAAACAGAATCTCAAATACCCAACAGTTTAAAAGTTGTTTGCTTTCTCATTTAAGAATAACCAACCATTCCTAAGCACCCAATAATGAATAAACATATAAAAAGAACCAATAACAAGAAAAACGAAAAAGTAGAAAACATTGCTGAACTGAACAGTGATTACCTTGAGAGAAGGAAAGCTTAGAAATGACGTTAAAAAGAAGAGGTTGTTAAAAACTGGAGATGAGATGAGAAGAGAGGCCTCTGCTTCGGGCTTCAGGGACAAAAGAAAGGGGGGGGGGGGGGGGTTCGTTCTCTACATTCCGGGACGAATCAAAACAGAAAGAGGATTTTCGTTCTATCTAGTGTGAGTACTAACTTTTATTGGGTGTGTATTTTGGTCTGAAACAAAATAAAATGGAGCGCCGTCCAACGACCGGTGGACAGCTTTTTGGAGCGACTCGGCTCGACAGCCCATTTGCTGGTCTTTTTATCCCCTTGCTTCAAACTGATGCTTGTGGCGACTGGCGAGGGTGTTGTTACGTTGTAAACTTTTCTCATGTCTTTATGCACCAAAAAATCATGAACCAAACCCCATTTCTCTCCTGCTGTTTTTAAGTCAAAGTTCGAATGTAATCCTTGTACCATCTCAGTTGTGAGGTTTAAAAGTTTAATAGGCAATTTGCACCAAAACAAAGGTTTGACGACTTTATTTAACAAAATAATATAGTAGCAGGTAAAAATATTCAGACGAACATCATCACTGAAAATGAAATAACCTCTAAACATTGTGTTACTACTATATATGCCCATTTTACATAATCTTGATTCCATGATACGTTGAACAAACATGAAACATGAACTGGCACAAGTTCATGAAGTTGTTCATTTTTGTGGTGGGACGTCCCTTGTTCAGAAAGATTTTTGGATGCAAAAGCTTTTGTAATGTGGGAGTTCCAGCTCCAAAGAAGCCGTCGTTGTTCATGATAGAGTTTCAAGAGAGGCTTCTCTAATCTAAAAATCAAATGAAACGCATCCAATTAAGGTAGCCGCCAATGACATGCTAGTCAGAGTGCGAATCACTTGACTATTCCTCGGCAGTTCATTGGTTTCCACCGGCATCGTCAACTACTCCAACAAGCATTAAAAAGATCGGAAAACCAATCCATATTTACCATGCAGAAAGCTTGTATTTCTTCGCATACACCGGAGCACTTGCTATGAAGTTCTGCTCAAAACAGGTCATTACTTTCAAGTACTAAGATATTCTCTATCTATCTACTTTTTCTTCCTCCAACATCATTCATACAAAAACGAACTTTTAAGTGCTTTGCCCATCAAAGAAAAAAACAGCTTGCAATATAAAAGATTATGCCACAAGCCAAAAATATTGAAGTAGCATGATGTTTCAAGAACCAGTGAAGAGTAATGCTCCAGCAGTACACAATTTTATCTCCGACATGACAGAACTTCTTCTCAAAAGGTATAGCAGGTTTGGTGAAAACTATCCAACTAAGGATGAATAGATGCTCTGTCCAGTCAAAGCAAAAGTGCCTTATCAATGTGCTGTAAAAGCTCAGCCCAAAGTTTTGCTCCAACCTCTAGTATCAAGCAGCTGGAACCTTTTTCCCATCCTCAATGAAGAAAATAGCAGTTTCAGGCACCTGAAAGGGCACAACAAAGACGGAAGATTCAATTCATGGAAGGGGAGAGAGCAAGTTTTGGGAACATGATGACTTATTGCAAAAATAAAAATATATTGGCGAATAGACAAGCATCCAAAGAAATTTCAGTAGAATAATCCAAAGAATGGGACTGCCACCTCTTCTAGCAAGGACGAATGAATTAAATTTTATATTGGTGTATTAGATATAAACACAAAATTAACAACTATAATGAAACTTAACCAAACTTTAGCATTAGCAATGAACAATATAGCATCACTTTCAAGGGGATAGAGAATCATTTTTCATCATCAAGCTATACCTAAGTGGGAATTGGAGACTTTCATGTTGAGTTGCTGTATCTCCATGTGTAAAAGCAGAGAATAGTTCTTTTTAATAGAAAATTCAAAGAAAATAAACATCGATGCTTTGATATTTCTCATATGCAGCATTTTCATATTGAAGGAAATGTAAGTAAGATAATTAATTAAATTACAGCCGGCCAGGTCTCTGTAATAAATTCCACAATATCATATGCTATGTCCCCTTGAACATCAATTTGCTCCTTTTCAGTTGGCCCCTAAAGGAAATCAATCATCAAAAAGTTTGTAAGTAACGAACCAATAATGGAATGAAAACTATAAATGCAGATGACATTTGTACACCTTAACAACTGAAGCTCCAGTGGCAAACTTCTTCCCAAGCTTTTTGGAAGCATCACTGAGCTTAATTCCTGAAATAATACCTCCTAATCAGAAATTAACTTGTTTTGGCAAAACTAATCAGGAGATGAAAAAGATAAAATTTGAGAATGAATAGAGTCATATCAGTAACTGGCTCACCAAATAGATCCAATCCTTTCATAATGGTGATACATTTGCGCCTGTTACGTACGACCTTTTCAATAACAACTTCTTGTTTCTCCTTTAATTTGACCAAAAAAAAAAAGTGGGGAAAATTAGGAAGACAACATATGTTACTCTCACACCCTAAACCTAAGAATCTTGTAGGTAAAGGTCCACAAGCAATGACTTTGAATAAGAATTTGTAATTATTTTACCATGATTTAGAACATAAATCATGCGCATACCAACAACAACCAATTAGATTAGAAACACCAGAAAGAAAAGAAAAGGAAACAGGCGGACTAATTCCTCCAATATTTGGAGGATTCAACCCTGCACATTTACCTAAGCTAATTGAGAAAAATGTTATTTAAGGATTGGGGATCAAAACCTTCAAAATAAACTATGAATATTTGGTGCAAATAATACCAAAGAAGAAGAATAAAAATTAAAAAAAAGCCCATACTTTCTTCTTTATTTTTCCACCAGGAAGACGTTTTACTTCTTCTTGCTTAGATGATGATGCATCCCCTGAAAAATAAAAAGCATTGGATCAATGAGAAAAAAAAAAAAAAGAATCTCCTACCTGGAAGACAATGAATAAAGTTTGAAGACAATATTTGTGATCAAATATTCCCAATGTGAAGTAATGCTAACCTGGTTGAGAGGAAGATGCCGCCACATCAGCAGCAGAGGAAATACCAACTGATTGGAGCTGTTCAGAAACCTTGCTAGCATCCCTTTCATCAGCCTCTGAACAACAAAAACAATTATCAATGAGAAGTTATTAACTTACTATAACTGTCAGAACTTAAAACTATAAGAAGTTCACATATAAAAAACCAAAAAATTTCCTTTCTTCTCTTACCCTACAAAACTAAGTAAAAGGGTGTTCAAATCACACAAAACAATTGACATTAAGAATATATATATATATATATATAGCAAAAAGCAGAGAATTTTCCCTTCATTCATCAATCCATATCAGAAAACATCCTCCAAAGAAACCAAATTTAAAATCCAAGAAAACAAAAAAAAAAAACTCCCATAAAAAAACCAAAAAGTTGTCTTCTTTATTGCCAGTTCCATGATACTTTATAAGAGAAAGAAAAGATATAAAACCTTTAAGGAGATGTGGGTAAAGGTCAGGGGCGTTGTTGATCAACCAAGGCTTACACTTTTCGAAATCAGGGCCGAATTCACAGTACTCAGCTGGAAGAGAACATATGGGACAATATAGTACTTTCACCGCTTGAGGTTTCTCTGCCATTTCTTCAATCTTTTTCTTTTCCTTCTCTCCTTTGCGTTGGATTTATTATTAATCGAAACCCAACAGATTTCTCAAAGCAATATCGGTGCAATCATGCAAACAGAACCCGATTCTGCTTTTTCTTTTTCGTCTCTCTTTCGTGTTGGGGAACAAAGCTTATCTATGTGGGCTAGAAGGGCTTGGAAGCCATGAATATGGATTGGGCTGGAGCCATATTAATGGACCTAGTTGGGCCATTTATACTAGCCCAAACAATCTATCTAATTTATTATAGTGTGCAATGTCAGCTTGTTTCTTAAAAAATGCAAGGGAAAAAAAAGCTTACTATTTTTGGGAGAGAAAAACTATTAAGTTAGATTTTCCATGGAAGAAGAGTGTTAAATGTTAATTGTTCATTAAAAAATATATATCAGAGTACATATGAAAATTTTTCATTTTAAAATTAGAAGTAAAGTTAAAAATTTTTATTTTAATAATTAAAATTTAAACCTAAAATATAAAAAATAATAATTAACATGTTTTTTTTGTAATTTTCATATTATACTACTCTCAAAGGATTATCATACATGTAAAGACACATTCACGTATTTACGATAAGTTATAAAATTTTATTTAAAGATATCTTTCCCGGAAAGTACTATAAAATTATTCGTATTAACAAAATATCGAATTCTTAATTTTAATAGTAAAAATTTAACTTCCAATGATCTTAAATATAAAAAAATCATAGTCTTATAAGAAGATATACCATTGCACATGCAAGATGCGGTTATGATAATTTTAAGTGGGGCTGTGAATATATTTAGAGCAAATGCAGTGGCATATTTTAATTTTTGTGCACCTAACGTGCTTGCTGCTTTGCCTTGTCCCATTTATCTAACGTTCCCAACTATATATTTCCTCCAACTACCATTCAAAAGAAATTCCTACTGAGTTTGGAATATTCCTTTCAGAAGGGTTAAGGGGGAGAATATGAATATGAATATTCTTTTCATGATTTTTTTTTTAAGGGAAATTAAAATTAAAATAAATGTGATTAGTATTAATCATCTTTTTTTAGCTACATATTAATCATAATTACTCGCGTATCATGTGTTTATCGTTAAATCAAATGGACAAATTATTATATACATTATTTTATTATGAAAAAAAAATGAATGAATTTATTTTTCAATCATGAAATGAAGTAATAATTATGAAATGTCTCCTCCTCTTGCTTTTCTCTCTCGTTGTCTTCTCAATCATGTAAGGATGAGAACACAATAACACTACTCCACTTGAAAATGGTTTTTTTTTTTTTTTTTTGGTGAGATCCACTTAGAAAGGATGAGTAAATAAGATATTTAAACTTTGAAGGATATCAATTTGATTTTTAAACTTCAAAAAATAATTTTAATTTACACATCAAAATGATATTTGTTTCAAAATTTGAGAATAATTTTTAAAAGATTAACATGGAGGTTTATAAGCTCCAATTGCATGTCATTATCAACAATTAAATCCAAAATTAAAATCATTCAAGAATATTGGAGTAAACATCAAGTTCTTGGGACAAACACTATAAAAAAATGTTATCACTTTCTTTAGAAAAATCCATAAATTACTCATAATAAGTCATTAAAAATGTTAGTAGCATGTGGATAGCATATTCTTATGCAAATGACACTAAGTTTTTAAAAATTTTAATAGTTAAATATTAATTCAAATGGTATGTATCTCAGTTAAATTTTTTAAAGTTATAAATTAAAAAATATAAGCTTAAAAATTAATGGATTAAATATAAATTATAAATTCATTTTTAACAAATTTTTAATTAGCCAACCAAATAACCCCCAACAACCTCAAAGTTATTAATTGAATGCCAAAACCCCCGCAATTAATTTTCAGTTTTGTGTATTAATTAGGATTCATTTTTTCGCGTACATTTCAAACTGCACCATTAATATGCTAATTCACTCGTCAAAAATGTTTCGTTGAATGAAAGAAAGAAACAATGGATGACAAATTGCAATTTAGTGTTAAAAATATCTTGAAATTTGAAATCAGTTAATTAATAATTATAATGATATTGGATACCATTAATTAAAAGTTTAGGGAAAGTTTGAACAATGATTTGAAAATCTTAAAACAAATATACCACCGTTTAATTTAAAGTTGTTTGTTTTTTCTCACTTTTTTTTCCCGACAAATCATAGAACAAAGACAGGCACATAGCCATAGGTGCTGAGAGAAAGTAGAAACAAAAGAATAGATGCAAAACTGTCCATTAAATATTAAAAGCAAGGTTGACAGAAGGAGTAATAATTTATTGCCCACTCAAGCCCAAGATATTTTAGTTTCTTAGCTCTTAAGGTTTTATCAGCTTTTTATTGTTTAAACTATTCTGTGGCGCTTCTTCAATTTGCTTGTCTGTACGCACCCAACCCTGCTCTTTTCGTACTATATATTATGATATGATATCACCTCGCTTCGTTTCTCCGTCACAACCCTAAAGGCAAAGGCAAAGGCAAAGCAAAAAACCAGACATAAAGCTGAGAACTTTTCATTCATTCGTACATTGGAAGAGAATCTCAGCCCTAAAAAGGCCTTTTTTTTTTCTCATGCCATAATCGTTTCACAACTACAAGGCCTCTTCATTTCACTCTCCTGGAAGGAAGAGAAACACTAAAAATCGGATCCCTTTTTTGGTTGCTTGGTTCTTGCATCAAATGGCGGAGTCAAGGAGGTGCATTTCCAAAGCAGAGCTTGAAAACCACAAAAAACCAGGAGATCTGTGGATCGCTATACATGGCAAGATCTATGATGTCACGGAATGGAGTCACGACCACCCTGGAGGGGCACTTCCATTGCTGAATCTGGCTGGCCAAGATGCCACCGATGCGTTTGTAGCCTTTCATCCAGGCTTAGCTTGGCAATATCTTGACAAGTTCTTTACTGGGTACTATCTAAAAGATTACTCTGTCTCGGAGGTATCCAAGGATTACAGAAAACTTGCTGCCGAGTTTTCAAAGATGGGTCTTTTCGAAAAGAAAGGACATGGAACATGCTTTTCACTTTGCTTCATAGCATTGTTTTTTTGGGTCAGTGTTTATGGTGTTTTATGCTGTAACAGCGCATGGGTGCATCTCTGTTCTGGCGGGTTAATGGGGTTCTTGTGGATTCAGAGTGGGTGGATGGGACATGATTCTGGCCATTACCAGGTTATGTCTAGCAGAAAATTCAACAGATTTGCTCAGATCCTTACTGGGAATTGCCTTGCAGGGATCAGTATTGGTTGGTGGAAATGGAACCATAATGCTCATCACATTGCTTGTAATAGTCTTGATTTCGATCCAGATCTTCAGCACATGCCTTTATTCGCGGTATCTTCAAAGCTTTTTAATTCGCTTACATCTTATTTCTATGAAAGGAAGATGAATTTTGATTCTGTTGCTAGGTTCTTGGTTAGTTACCAGCATTGGACATTTTATCCTGTAATGTGTTTTGCTAGGATTAATCTATTTGCACAATCCTTCCTATTGTTGTTTTCTAAGAGGAAGGTACCAAATAGGGGTCAGGAGATTTTGGGGCTTCTTGTTTTCTGGACTTGGTATCCTCTACTTGTTTCTTGCTTGCCTAATTGGGGTGAGAGATTGATGTTTGTGGTTGCCAGCTTTGTTGTTACTGGAATTCAACACATTCAGTTCTGTTTAAACCATTTCTCATCGAGTGTTTATGTTGGGCCGCCTAGTGGAAACGATTGGTTTGAGAAGCAAACTGATGGGACACTTGATATATTGTGCTCATCCTGGATGGATTGGTTTCATGGTGGTTTGCAGTTCCAGATTGAGCACCATTTGTTTCCAAGGATGCCTCGGTGCCATCTCAGGAAAATTTCCCCATTCGTTAAGGAGCTATGCAAGAAACACAATTTACTATACAATAGTGCATCATTTTGGAAGGCAAACGCAATGACGATTGGAACTCTTCGATCAGCAGCATTGCAGGCTAGGGATCTCAGCAACCCAATTCCAAAGAACTTAGTCTGGGAAGCAGTTAATACTCATGGGTGAGATGAAAAATGTGCTGCTCTCTAAGTTTTGTTGCTGGAGTTATTTTGTCCTGCCATGAACTGGGTATAATAACTTCATTTCAATTCAGAGGGTGCTTATCCTTGGTTTCAATGGAATAATAATCATCTTTGTCATTGCTTGTAGGCTTCAATTATTTATAGTTGAGCTGCATGTTTATGATAGAGCTTTTATGACTAGATCTTAAAAGTTGCTTACTGATTCCTGTAGGCTGATAAAAATTTTCCTCTGTTCATGCTCTTAAGTAACTGCCAGTACATTAGTTGGATGTAAAATATTGCATTTAATTTTGTTGTTTCTTTTGATAGTATACTTTTATGGGGCTATGTTCTTTTCTCTATGATTGTTTGAGATTTTGTATGGATGTAACATTTGATGGTTTTTAGGTCAATTTGGAATATGAAGATCTGTCCTTTTCCGGACAATTCTCTCTTGTTGCATTTCCTGATACATTTTTTCTCTTCATAATGCTGATGGTTTTTGTTTCGACAGGCAGATTGCAGATCCTTATTATTCAATCAGACTAAAATGCCTTTCAAATTTGTTTGCTCTAAAAAGGTTTTCCTCTTACTGGTTGTCAATTGTTGTATCATTCAACCTAATTTTCCCACCTGGCAAGTTCTGATTTGCTTTTTCCATCAATAAACAGACAATTTATTTTGGACAATTCGACCTTGAAACCAGCATTGCCAGCCTAGAATGAGGACCCCTTCTCTTTAGTTGCCAATCTGGCTCCTCTAAATGCAATGAGCCACATGAGTTTAGTTGCCAAAAAGGAGGGCTCTGAAGCCTTGACAGGAGCCAGGGAAAAACACTGTTAGATGAGTGATTACTAATTGGTGGTAGAGAGGACCCAAACCCAATCCTCCACCCTTCAACAGACATCTCACATCTGTGACTGTGAGCAGTGGTTTACATTGGAGTGATGGGATAGTTTTTGGACAGTAGAATAAACAACAAAAGGGATCTCAAGCAGGCTATTTTCACAATGGATACTCGGTAATGCTTGGCTTGGTTCTTGAAACAGCTGTAACCTAACCATAATCATAGTTAGGTTGAAGGCTAGGCATGTAGTAGCAGTTATTCTCTTCCACACTTGGAAACATATAGGCTCACGTGATACTTGGACCATTTGCAGTCCAATAAATACCATGATAAATGATACTATTGGCACATGCGGTTCACGGAATGAAATAGAAAGAAAATGGAATAGGTTTTTGTGAGAATAAAAAATAACAATAACAAAATAGAATATATATTATAAAGTTTGGTTTAACTAAATGGAATAGAGAAATAATTATTATTAATATATTTGTTAGTTCAAAGGATATAGTTGAAATAAGTTTAAAAAACTATTTTATCTTTTATATTAAATTAATTATAATTTATTTATAGAAATAAAATAAATAATATTTTATTATTAAAAAGTAATTATTAACTTTTTTATAATTAATTATTAATTAAATAATAAAAATTAAGTATTATTCATAATTAATAACCCAACTGAAGTTAATCATCATTTTTTTAGCTACATATTAATCATAATTACTCACGTATCATGTGTTTATCGTTAAATCAAATGTACAAATTATTATATACATTATTTTTATTTTGAAATAAAAAATGAATGAATTTATTTTTCAATCATGAAATGAAGTAGTAATTATGAAATATCTCCTCCCCTTGCTTTTCTCTCTTGTTGTCTTCTAAATCATGTAAGAATGAGAACACAATAACACTATTCCACTTGAAAATGGTTTTTTTTTTTTTTTTTTTTTATGGAATCCACTTAGAAAGGATGAGTAAATAAGATCTGTAAACTTTGAAGTATATCAATTTGATTCTTAAACTTCAAAAAATAATTCTAAAGTTTTCTTTTTTTTTAATTTAGACATCAAAATGATATTTGTTCCAAAATTTGAGAATAACTTAAAAAAAATTTAACATGGAGGTTTATAAGCTCCAATTTCATGTCATTATCAACAATTAAATCCAAAATTAAATCATTGAAGAATATTGGAATAAACATCAAGTTCTTGGGACAAACACTATAAAAAAAATATCTCACTTTCGTTAAAAATATCCACAAATTACTCATAATAAGTCATTAAAAATGTTAGTAGTATGTGGATAGCAAGTACCATATTCTAATGCAAACGACTAGGTTGTTTGATAGCAAGAAATGTAAGGGTTTATCACAACTAAGTTTTTAAAAATTTTAATGGTTAAATATTAATTTAAATGGTATGTATGTCAGTTAAATTTTTTAATGTTATAAATTTGTAAAAAATAAGCTTAAAAATTAATGGATTAAATATAGATTATAAATTTATTTTCAAAAAATTTTTAATTAGCCAACCAAATAACCCCCAACAACCTCAAAGTTATTAATTAATTGCCAAAAGCCCCGCAATTAATTTTCGGTTTTGTGTATTAATTAGGATTTATTTTTTCGCGTACAATACAAACTGCACCATTAATATGCTTAATTCACTCACCAAAAATGTTTCGTTGAATGAAAGAAACAAACAATGGATGACAAATTGCAATTTAGTGTAAAAAATATCTTGAAATTTGAAATCAGTTAATTAATAATTATAATGATATTGGATACCATTAATTAAAAGTTTAGGGAAAGTTTCAACGATGATTTGAAAATCTCAAAACAAATATACCACCATTTAATTAAAAGTTTTTTTTTTCTCTCTTTTTTTCCCGAGAAATCATAGAACAAAGAAACCAAAAAGAAACGCACATTGCCATAGATACTAACATAAAGTAGAAGCAAAAGAATAGATGCAAAACTGTGTATCAAATATTAACAGCGAGGTTGACAGAAAGAGTAATAATTTCTTGCCCACCTAAGCCCAAGATATTTTAGTTTCTTACCCCTCAAGGTTTTATCAGCTTTTTATTGTTTAAACTATTCTGTGGCGCTTCTTCAATTTGCTTGTCTGTATACACCCAACCCTTCCCTTTCCTACCATATATTATGATATCACCTCGCTTTATTTCTCCATCACAACCCTAAAGGCAAAGGCAAAGCAAAAAACCAGACATAAAGCTGAGAACTTTTCATTCATTTGTACATTGGAAGAGAACCTCAGCCCTAAAAAGGCCTTTTTTTTTTCTCATGCCATAATCGTTTCACAACTACAAGGCCTCTTCCTTTCACTCTCCTGGAAGGAAGAGAAACGCTAAAAGTCAGATCCCTTTTTTGGTTGCTTGGTTCTTGCATCAAATGGCAGAGTCAAGGAGGTACATTTCCAAAGCAGAGCTTGAAAACCACAAAAAACCAGGAGATCTGTGGATCGCTATACATGGCAAGATCTATGATGTCACGGAATGGAGTCACGACCACCCTGGAGGGGCGCTTCCATTGCTGAATCTGGCTGGCCAAGATGCCACCGATGCGTTTGTAGCCTTTCATCCAGGCTTAGCTTGGCAATATCTTGACAAGTTCTTTACTGGGTACTATCTAAAAGATTACTCTGTCTCGGAGGTATCCAAGGATTACAGAAAACTTGCTGCCGAGTTTTCAAAGATGGATCTTTTCGAAAAGAAAGGACATGGAACATGCTTTTCACTTTGCTTCATAGCATTGTTTTTTTGGGTCAGTGTTTATGGTGTTTTATGCTGTAACAGCGCATGGGTGCATCTCTGTTCTGGCGGGTTAATGGGGTTCTTGTGGATTCAGAGTGGGTGGATGGGACATGATTCTGGCCATTACCAGGTTATGTCTAGCAGAAAATTCAACAGATTTGCTCAGATCCTTACTGGGAATTGCCTTGCAGGGATCAGTATTGGTTGGTGGAAATGGAACCATAATGCTCATCACATTGCTTGTAATAGTCTTGATTTCGATCCAGATCTTCAGCACATGCCTTTATTCGCGGTATCTTCAAAGCTTTTTAATTCGCTTACATCTTATTTCTATGAAAGGAAGATGAATTTTGATTCTGTTGCTAGGTTCTTGGTTAGTTACCAGCATTGGACATTTTATCCTGTAATGTGTTTTGCTAGGATTAATCTATTTGCACAATCCTTCGTATTGTTGTTTTCTAAGAGGAAGGTACCAAATAGGGGTCAGGAGATTTTGGGGCTTCTTGTTTTCTGGACTTGGTATCCTCTACTTGTTTCTTGCTTGCCTAATTGGGGTGAGAGAGTGATGTTTGTGGTTGCCAGCTTTGTTGTTACTGGAATTCAACACATTCAGTTCTGTTTAAACCATTTCTCATCCAGTGTTTATGTTGGGCCGCCTAGTGGAAACGATTGGTTTGAGAAGCAAACTGATGGGACACTTGATATATTGTGCTCATCCTGGATGGATTGGTTTCATGGTGGTTTGCAGTTCCAGATTGAGCACCATTTGTTTCCAAGGATGCCTCGGTGCCATCTCAGGAAAATTTCCCCATTCGTTAAGGAGCTATGCAAGAAACACAATTTACGATACAATAGTGCATCATTTTGGAAGGCAAATGCAATGACGATTGGAACTCTTCGATCAGCAGCCTTGCAGGCTAGGGATCTCAGCAACCCAATTCCAAAGAACTTAGTCTGGGAAGCAGTTAATACTCATGGGTGAGATGAAAAATGTGCTGCTCTCCTAAGTTTTGTTGCTGGAGTTATTTTGTCCTGCCATGAACTGGGTATAATAACTTCATTTCAATTCAGAGGGTGCTTATCCTTGGTTTCAATGGAATAATAATCATCTTTGTCATTGCTTGTAGGCTTCAATTATTTATAGTTGAGCTGCATGTTTATGATAGAGCTTATATTTTTATGACTAGGTCTTAAAAGTTGCTTACTGATTCCTGTAGGCTGATAAAAATTTTCCTCCGTTCATGCTCGAAAGTACTGCCAGTACATTAGTTGGATGTAAAATATTGCATTTAATTTTGTTGTTTCTTTTGATAGTATACTTTTATGGGGCTATGTTATTTTCTCTATGATTGTAGCATTTGATGGTTTTTAAGTCAATTTGGAATTGTGAAGATCTGTCCTTTTCCGGACAATTCTCTCTTGTTGCATTTCCTGATACATTTTCACTCTTCATAATCTGATGGTTTTTGTTTCAACAGGCAGATTGCAGATCCTTATTATTCAATCAGACTAACCCAAAAATGCCTTTTCAATTCTGTTTGCTGCATAAAAGTTTTCCTCTCACTGGTTGTCAATTGTTGTATCATTCAGCCTAATTTTCCCAACTGGCAAGTTCTGATTTGCATTTTCCATCAATAAACGGACAATTTATTTTGGACAATTCGACCTTGAAACCAGCATTGCCAGCCTAAAATGAGGACCCCTTCTCTTTAGTTGCCAACCTGGCTCCTCTACATGCAATGAGCCACATGAGTTTAGTTGCCAAAAAGGAGGGCCCCGAAGCCTTGACAGGAGCCAGGGAAAAACACTGTTAGATGAGTGATTACTGATCAGTGGTAGAGATGACCCAAACCCAACCCAATCCTCCACCCTTCAACAGACATCTAACATCTGTGACTGTGAGCAGTGGTTTACATTGGAGTGATGGGAGAGTTTTTGGACAGTAGAATAAACAACCAAAGGGATCTCAAGCAGGCTATTTTCACAATGGATACTTGGTAATACTTGGCTTGGTTCTTGAAACAGCTGTAACCAAACTATAGTTATAGTTAGGTTGAAGGCTAGGCATGTATTAGCAGTTATTCCCTTCCACACTTGGAAATATATAGGCTCACATGATACTTAGACCATTTGCAAATTGCAATCCAATACATACCATGATAAAAAAAATACTATTGGCACATGCGGTTCGCGGAATGAAATAGAAAGAAAATGGAATAGGTTTTTTGTGAGAATAAAAAATAAAAATAATAAAATAGAATATATATTATAAAGTTTGGTTTTTAACTAAATGAAATAGAGAAAGAATTATTATTAATATATTTGTTAGTTCAAAGAATATAGTTGAAATAAGTTTTAAAAACTATTTTATCTTTTAACTTTTTTTATAATTAATTATTAATTAAATAATAAAAATTAAGTATTATTCATAATTAATAACCCGACTGAAGTTAAAATATTTTACTTACAATGTATCAAATAAATTCTCAAAAAAAAAAAATCTTTTAGTATATATTTAAAAAAAAGTTAATTTTAAAAAACGTGTCTCCAAATAAATGGAGTTAAAAACTCCAATGTATCAAATAATTTCCCCATTCAAAATCCTTTTCTACCTAAGAGAAAATTGATAAATTTCCGCAAAAGCAACTACTAAACAGAGTAAATTTCCCTCATAATTGAAAATTAAGGAGATAAGATAATTAAGCCCAAAATATATAATCATCATAATAATCTTCAAATTTTGAAATCCGTTAAAAAAAAAATCCATGACACGTAGAGTCATACGTCCGTAATTGTTCTCCAGCAGAACAAATCGGTTGAAGCTTAGACGTTGGACCCTCAATTTTTCATTCTTGCGTTCTCTCAATCTATTAATTTTTTTTTCATGATTTCTCTTTTTTGCGATTCTTTTGCGTAAATTCCTGCAATTATGCATACATGTTCTTAAAACTGAACAGCCACAACCAACATGCAAAAGTCCACTGGGAATAACAGCCCGCATCTCAACCTTGTGCTGTTTGTAAATCCTGCAATCACCAAAAAGATTTCCTCAACACCCGCAAACTTTTTGATATTAGGAACATCAACAAACTCATCGAAAACCCCTGACCCTCTCATTGCCATGAAATCCATTATCTTTCAAACCGTGGTTGTAACCTCATTATTTCTGAGTTGCAAAGACAGATTGATTGGAACTAGTCTTGAGCTTGACCTTGTGCTCCAACAGCTTGTAAGACCCGGCGGCGGCTACTAGGACAATAGCAGATAGTTGATGGTTCAAGTGGTTGATGATCATGATCAGGCTATTTGATAATTTCTAATGGCAACATGGTGCAGCCTTACATTCAAGATTGTGAAGATATGAGCTTTAAGTGTTAGAAACAACTCATTGCAGGATACTTAGTTGCATAATCTTTCGTAAAGTTTGTTAGTATTGTTAATCTACGAATAGAATAATAACTAATTGCAATGACCATTGAAACTTTATGTTTTCGACTTGTATGAATTGAAAGATGCATCTGAGTAGAAAATTTGCAACCTGGTTATCTTTCTGAATTTAATATAAAATCTTGTGACATATATATAGAAGAGTACTCCCTTCTGTATTTATGACATAGCAATGTTCCATGAATTTAGTGAAAGCTAAGGTTTTTTCTTTTCCTTTTTCCATACTGCTCTAGTTTGGGACTGTTTTGCAAAGAATGATTGAGCCAGGTTAAAAATTAAAGCACCTAGGAGATGTTAATTAACTAACTGTCTTTCCATGTAGGAAAATGTTAATCTTTTTGAGGCCCCTGTAATTGTAAATGGTGAGTGAAGATCAAATCAGATGCAATAGGATATGTTTATTTTGGTTTAAAGTGGATTATAATAAGATTTTCTTAGGTCTTTCTTTATGTGTAAACAATATGTATTAAGACAGCATATTTCTGTGGACCTAGTTTGGCATGATTCAGATTGATGGCCTGCCTGGTTTTTTAGTTAAAGGGTTGGTGTATCCATTACTTTATGCATACCTTAATAAATGAAGCATTTTTCTCATTTACTGCTCTGCTTCAATTGACAATCCAAGCCATGGTTTTATTTCAGTGACAAACTTGTGTCGAAGGAAGAGCTTGGGTCAATTCAACATTAGCAGAAGCATGATCTCAAGGATGCTGCTTCCCTGTTTGCTCTCACAAATGGCCAGGGATAAATGAGTTTGAAAATCCGCAACTAGCACTGTTTAGATCACTTTGTAGTCCTTGCTGTCCTCATAGTCATCGTTCATTTTTTGTACCGATCGTTCTATATGGTGTAAATACGGTGAGAAAGCATATTGTGCATATGGGGCTAATAGTTTTAAAAGCGTAGTCAAAGTTGTACTAAACTACTTGTTTGATTTGATTCATATAGGAAAACTTTTTCTTGCTTTTAATTCTTTCTTTATTTTGCAATTGAGTTGGTGTTGAAACAAAGACCGGTTTTACTTTTTTGCAAGAAAACCTTTTTAAGTCCTGTTAATTACTTCAATAAAAAAGGACAAACCTAAAAGCAGAAAAAAAAAATTATCCCTCTAAAAGATTTACATGGACCACAAATTAAGCCAATGGCGTATGGTTTAGGAAGAAGTCGGAATGGAGCAGAGTCATATTTCCGTCTTCGCCAGAATGCAAATGGGAGCCACTGGACCCCAAAGCCAACCCATCTATACTATTGGCACCACCAGGATTGGACAAAATCGGCTTTCTGGGCATGCCTGAAGGCGACATGACCATGTGAAACAGCATCAATCCTTTTTGCATTCATTTTCAGCCATTTTAACTGGTTCTCAGATTTTCTCTAGTCGGCCTCTAGATTTTAGCAATATTTGAGGATTTCAGCACGGCCTCAATAAGGTCCCTCTTGTGTCTCCCGGCAAAGTTCTTAAATAAGTAGTACTATATTAATTTTAGCAGATGTATTAGAAATTCCATTGGCTACAAATCGTTTTCTTTATGTTAGAAGTTAGGGAATTGCTTCCTTTTATTTTTAAACTCTTTTTGGGGGATAGATGAGGGGGTTATGCCAAGATTTGATCGACCCCTCTTCCATGTTTTGAAGTATCTGATTTTAGATTCTTGTTCCTCCACGGTGTGACACCATCTTCTGCCTCAGCAACAAATAGCACCTTACCATCTTTTGTCCCACATGGTCGCTGATTCTCTTGAAGTTGAAATTAGTATTTCAGCTCTACCAAAATTACTCCAGGCGAAAATTTCAAAAAAGCACTAATATCATATTCATATCAAATGCTTGTAATCTCACAAAGAAGAATAACACAAGCAAATATCATCACACACACACCAAAAAGAAAAAAGAGACTGAATCATGACTATCTCCTTCCTCGTCTGTCTCGTGAAAGCTGCTTTTTACCTATTTGAAGCTAAGAGTTCTTTCTGACAGAGTTGGAGAAGAATCAGAGGAAAAATCATTCAAAATACATATCGTCCCACCATTTCTTGCACCTTTAGTCCTAATATCCTCAATCATCCTATGCACCATGCTCATCTTTGGACGATCTTTTGGCAATGTAGCCACGCAAAGCAATGCCACTTGCATTAGACCCATCATCTCCTCTTCCATCTCCTTATCCCCTAACATCTCAAAATCAAACACCTCCCACGCCCACTCTTCTTTTCCCACGCTTTGAACCCATTTAACCAAACTTACCCCACTTTCTCCACTCACCATTTTCCCTGTCAATATCTCTAATAAGATCACCCCAAAGCTATAAACATCGCATTTTTGCGTATACTTTCTGAGGTTGCCTTCTTCACCATTATTAAGCATGAGCTCCGGGGCTTCGTAGTCATCGTTTGACAAAGATGGTGCATACAAAACTTGGCGAAGACCACAATCTGAAATACAGGCATTGCCCTGCCGATCAACTATGATATTTGATGATGTAAGGTGTCCATGAAAGATCTTGGCTTTGCTGTAACCATGGATAAAAGCTAGTCCTCGTGCAGTCCCTGAAGCTAGCTTTAACCTCGTACTCCAACTCAGCGGCGTTCTTCCGGGTCCCCTGTTTCCTGCAAAACAAATTAAGACAAAGGGAATTTATTACAGATAAAACCTTAAAAACTTGCTCAAACAGTACATGCAATTGCAATGTGACCAAAATACTAACCATGCAAGAGAGAATGCAAGCTTCCATTTGGTAAAATATCATAAACCAAAAGCAGTTCATCTTTGGAATTATAATATGCAATGAGGCTCACAATATTAGTATGCCTCAGCCCACCAAGTATTCTCAACCACCCATTAAGGTCCCTCCTCCTTCGCCTCTGCCGTACCCTCTTCACCACCACCACATCACCGCCGTCCATCACTACCTTATAAGTGGTTCCCACACTTCCTTTCCCTAACAACTCAGCCGAAGATTTCAACAAATCTCCCACTTTTCTAAAACCCTTGCACCCTTCGAACACCACCATTTCCTCCGCCTCCACATCCCGTTCTCTGGACCCACTTCGCCTTTGCAATTTGGACCCACTTTTTGTTTCTAGAACTTCCTTGTGCTCTCCACCAGAGCAACACTTGTACCGGCAGCAACACCATGTGATGGTTACCAGCGCGGCCATAACCGCCACCGCATCGACGGCGATGATCATCAGCACCACCCTATTGCTTAACCGCTTGCTTTCGGGATGATGAATCTTTTGTGTTAAGGGCGCAGGGAGAGCCGTCCGATTAAAACAATCGGACGGCAGAGGCAGGCCGCAGAGTTCCTTGTTTCCTTGGAAGGAAGAGGCAGGGACACGAGACATCCACGCGGGAATCTCGCCGGAGAGGTTGTTATCCGAAACGTTAAAGTCTAAAATAGCAGAAAACGAGGCAATTGAGTTGAGGGGTCCAGTGAACGAGTTGGACTCGAGACGGAGTGTTAACAAGTAAGGCAATTGAGTCAACTCGGTCATCGGAATTTCGCCGTGGAAATTGTTGTGTGAAAGGTCGAGCCGGTGAAGCCGCCTGAGAGTGGATATTCCGGTGGGAAATATTCCAGTGAGGAGATTTCCAGAGAGGTAAAGATGCCTTATGTAATGCCATGAAGAGAAGTTAACAGGGGTGGAAGAGAAAAGGCGGTTGTTTTTTAGGCTGAGAAGTCTTAGATGAGAAAGCTGACAAAGTGACTGAGTTGACCCAGAAAGGTTCATGTTCTCAAGAACAAGTCTTGTGACTCGGTGAGTAGTAGGGTTGCATGTGACACCATACCAAGAACCAAAGCAAGGATTTGATGAGTTAACCCAGGAGGAAAGAGAGTTTGAAGGGTCAAAAACACTGTTTTTGAAGGACAACAATGCGTTAAAATCAACACTACATTGTCCCAAAGAGAAGAACAAGAAATAAATTATGAATAACATTTTTTCTTCTCTTGCGCTTCCTTTCCTTTCCTCTGTAAGTTTCCCGGAAAAGTGAAAGGAAAAAAAAATCAACAGTCGGAGAGAATACTCAGAATAGTGGGATTGAGCGAGTGAGAGAGATAAGTAGCCGTTGATATTTGATGAGAATCGGAAAGTGGCACGTGAGAGGGGAGCGTGTGATACTCGCGCGCTTGCCATAAAAGCCAAACACGAGATTAGGCCAGGGCATGAAAGGAGCAGACATTAGAAAAGGATTAGCGTTGGGATGGTGCAATTGAGACTTCCCCGTAAATAGTAGTGTCCACAACGCCAGAGGATTCCAGCAAATTGCTGACAGCGTAAGTGCGATTGGGTTTTGTTTTGTTTTCCATTTTGTTTTTTTTCTTTCATCCGGACAAGAACCTCTGATAAAAAAATTTCCACCAACCAATCACGTTCCCTTTGCCCAACGAAATCTAAGAACCTAAATTTTACTACCAAAGACTTTTTGTTTCAGGTCAGGTGTGTACTCAAACATCTCAGACTTCAAAATATTAGTTGACACGAAATAAATAAATGCAGTATGATATTGCTAGAAATCCTGACTGAAACTTTACATAAATGGTCGAAAATTTCAAGTATTAGTTCACTCAGTCGTTGAAGTAATGCAAAAGTTACTCTCAACATGCAAAACTTACACAGTCAACGCTTTGTGTTGAACAATTACATGAATAAATCTCTAAGTTAGAATCTGAAGTCGATACATCCTTTGAAATACACGAGTAACATGCATGAGCAAAGGAGCTGAAGTTTTGTGGTGGACACCTATGCAAATTTTGTCAGCCGAACATATTAGTACAACTGTTTCTGTTCTTGATTTCTCCTTGAATTTGGTTCAATGGTAGCTGGCTATGGACCAATTCTAGATTGTCTGCCAGATCATGGTCAGACAATCTAATAGTACAATTTGCCAGGCCATGTGTCACGGACGCACATTCTTTAAATCGAAATCACGTATCTGTGTAGCATCAAGACTTTTTCATAATCGACCTCAACCTTTCGCGAATTAATTTTTTCATGGTCAGTTCGATATCGATCCTCTAAACAGCTAATTCATGAGTCTTTTTTTTGTTCTAATCATGTAAGGTTACACATTCTTAAACTTAATAAGGAGGAATCCAATTCCCCTCAACTCATCAGTCTACAATTCTTAAAATACATCTAAACATCTATTTTTAACCGTAAACATCAAAGTTTCAAGCATCGACCTGTTTAGTTTATAAGGACGCACATCTTAAGTTCTCGTAATATTATCTCATTTTCACATGATGAGAATCCAATATAATACTTGCTTGCATCATATGCAAGATCTCGTGCCTAGATTCCGAAAGCACAACTCAAATGTTGGTTAGTAGTCAATCCGGAGCTATACTAAGCTCATCTCGTCTCACAAACTCATATCTCAGGCTCACAAACCCTTAGCCTCATTTTCAGACTACCCACATCCATGATGAACACTCAATGTCATGCTTGTCTCATCTCGGGGAGCTCGAGTGTGCTACTCGCTTGCAGCACACCTCTACCAATTGACCACAAGGGTCTAGCAATGTATCTGCCTACCAACTTGCTCATCCCTTAGGCTCGATGGTATCTCACTTACGCAAACATCATCTCATAATCCTTTCGACTTAAGAAGGGGAAACTGAGAAGCATAGCAAATGTTACCGTCTAACCTTATGTTTCAATGTAATGGCGCCATAAGAAGCCCACCGACCCTAACCGTCTCTGGGTTTTTTATGACCTAAGGAGACACCGTGATACACTCATAATCTGATGATGATTGACCACATAGATACCACATGTACTTAGGAGTAGTTCATTTCAAATTAATCAGACCTCCACTTACCCGCTAGCGAGGGAATAGTGGAGAACTAACACAACGTCCCCTTATAATGAAGGTAAGAGCCTTTCTTCACCTATAACAAGTAACTCTTACAAGTAACCATACGAATATTTGAAATGAGAATATTTTTCTCCCAATTATCTCAGTCTTTTTTCACCCAACTCGGACTCAATGACCTTCCTCTTAGTCACCATAATTTCAACATTTCACTTGTTGCTTCATCAACTAACTCGAAAGTACACACACATGACTCCAATCGACAGCACCCAACTAGCTAATCAACTTCAAGGCATCGGTCCATTGACTCGCACTTGTTCGCATATCTTGAGGCCTAAGACTTACACTGTCAATACACAATATTAGTAACATATTTTCATGCTTAAAATATTCGCACATGGCTTCAAAACTACTGTCCCAACAATAAGATTTCATCCGCTACTCAGCTCAAGATCAATTATGATAGGATCGAGACACCAGAGCCTGACTATGACACCAAGTCTGCTGAGGGAAAGCTCTACAGCCCGGCTGACGTTTTCGATGCAGATACTTGCCACCAACGATTTGGCACCTCTAAGCTATTCTGAAATCTGGTTACATATTAATCCAGTCCAAATACAAGAAGGTCCACGAGACAGGCCCAGACTGTCAAAACTCGAGTAGTAGTTGACACGATCTCTCTCTTCCCTTTGTCATTTGCAATGGGTTGCAGTTTCTTTTTAGTGCTTAGCCGAATAAAAGGGTGTAAGAATCTTGTGTTTCCCCCTCCAAGCAATCAACTCGGTAACAACTCAACTAGTAGTAAAATTTATTGATCTAAAACCGCCTTTTTAACTTACCAAAGACAAACCAAAAGGTCTAAATTCATAATCCTAGTCAAGCTCAGTGGGATTTGAGCACTTGTGATCATAAAGAAATGTTTGCAACTATCTGACAAAATTCCAACTGCCCCTGTCTAAGCAGGCCTATAGCACACAGAAACCACGTGCACACGAATTTACTCCCTTTCCCCATCAATTGATGCACTTGAAAACATTAATTATCAAATCATAATAGTAGTTTATAAGATTGATAAGTCTCATCCTTGCCCCTTTTTATGCTTAATAAAAAGAAAAAAAAAACTTTTAATGATATCCATAACTCATAAGACAGTCAATCTGTGCATTCACTAAAACCTAACTCAATTTGAAGAACAGATTTTAAGAAACTTAATTTGATGCATCTGTATTCTAAACTAAATTCAATTAGTTCATTTTATAACCTTCTAAAAGAAAAATGCATTCAACAATTTTGAAAACACAAGTGATTAGTTCAATTTTAAATTTTAATACATACAATTTTTTTTGTATTTTTGAATTTAGAAAAAAAAAATGATGGACGCTTGACAGCTTCATTTGCCGCAGCATAAATTATATATGGTTAAACTCTACCGACAATGTCAAACTGAAAAAATGGGAATTGGGATTATGGGAACTGAAACACAAGTAACTGGCAGATTGCAAGTTGCCACACCATGATTTTTCTGCCGGTACTTTTAACTTTCTTCTGCATGGAACCGTTTGAATTCAGATTCACGGCAAGCAAGAGAAAAACCATTGATTTCAGTAAATTCTAAAACCATAAAAAAGTCATCAAATTTAACCTCAGTAATATATGATTGGACTGCTTCGCCAGGGAATGCCAAGCACATTATTTTACTGCCAAAAGCAAAAGCCAAATCCCTTGTCAGTTTTCCCTGTATGCCGCTTCTCACTTTCTCCTAAAAGAGCCAAAAAGCATTAACTCATATACCTTTTTAAAAAGTTTTTAACACGAAGAGCTTGTCATTTGCTTGATTAGATTGTAATGGCTACTTAATTTTTTTTATGTTGATTAAAAAACAGTGCAAAACTAAACCAACAATGAAAACAAAATGAGTAGAGCAAAGTTACAGTGATGGTGAAAATAATATTTCATATAATTGATAGTAATTCTTAAGGTATTATCACATTGCATTCATGAAATAAAAATGAAAATCCAAAATCACTTGCAACACCAGGACTATATAAAAATCTTCAAAAAGAAAAAGAAAAAAAAAAAAACTAATTTCAACATCTTGTTCTTCAGAGACTTCAGCCTCTCCTCTCTAAATTTACTAACAATGAATCCCTGAATTGATTCTTGAATTGTTTCATGACATTTTTTGGCCATATCTTTTGCAAACCCCAAAAAAAGGTTAAAAAAAAACCAAAAGAGTTGAAAAAGTGAAGAAAAAAATATAAGGAAAATATAAGGAAATAAAACAATTGGGATTTGAGAGAGTGTGCTCTCAAAAAGTCCATTTCCAGATCTTGATCCGGAGATCAACCTTGCACTTGGCCCCAGACACATTAGCGACCGACGGTGTCTTACCCTTTGGTACAACCCCTTCAATCCCATCACACATAACCCTAATCCCAACTTTCTTGCTCTTCAATCCACCCATTTGCACTGTCACTCTAGTATCCATCTGAACTTTCAACAAGATCCCATTTTTCTTCTTCAGATCCGGTCTTAAGTTGTTGACTGTATCTGCATCTAGATCACTTGATGTCGTTACCACAACTCCCCTGAAAGTTGTCTCATTTTTTGTGTTACTGACGAAAGCTGGCAAGGTTCCGTTGCCTATAAAAACATCACTGTTGCTTGATACGCATGAAAGGACAAAAGGGTCGTAAGAGAAGGAAAGATGGGAGTTGGGGTTTTTGGAAGAAAGGGTTAAGTTGAAAAGGGTTGAGAGATGGGAGGAGGTGGAGTCGGCGGTGGTTGTAAGGTTTAAACGGTGGATACGGAGGGAAGCAAGGGTAAAAGAGGGACGGTGAGGGCGGTAAAGGACGTAAAGGACAGTGCCAGTTATGGCAACTAAAAGCGCAAGTATGAGAATTATGACGATGGTCCAGAAACAACAGCAGCAACAATAGTTCCGCCGTGGACGATGGTGGTGACGACGGTGATGGGGTTGTGGACGGTATGGTGGACGAGAAGTGGGGTTATAAAGGTGGGATTTTGTAGTTCCACCGTTGGTTGTAGCGGTTGTAGTAGCCGCGGCTCCACCAGTGCCGCCGTTGGCGGTAGTTGGAGCAGCAGTGGCAGTGGGTTTGGAGGAAGGGAAGACTTTTTCTGACATGGTTTAGAAAAAAAAAAAAAACAGAGTACCAGTTGTAGGGCTTTTGGAAGAGAAAGGGGGAGTGAAGGGTGAGATTTACAAAGAGAGAATGTGTGAATTTGAGGAGAGGAATTGAAGAGAAAGGAGAGTTACTCTCCACCCAATAGAGGATGTTGCCACCTCACCACATTTAGAATCTTTTTTTTTTTTTTTTTATGACTGTAAAAATTTTAGCTTTACAAACTTCAATGTCCAAAGGAACACCTCACACGGTCGCTGGTTATATTTTTTTTAGATCACCAACTATCAGAAAAATGGGGTCCACTTTTTCTGTGGTTGGAGATTTTAGATCAGACGGTTTAGAGTAGTTTGATCTGATGGTTCACGAAATTGCCCTAGCTGTCTCTAGACATTTGTTCTAACATTTTTTTTGGCGGGGGGGTGGGGTGGGGGAAGGTTAAGAAGAAGAGAAGAAGCTTGATTTTTAATGATTTTTATGTGCATTTGAACAAATTAAAATTCCTTTAATTTTTTTAAGTTGTTTTTTATTATGTCTAAAAGGATAGACCAATGAAGGAATATTTCATTGACCATTAATGTGATTTGTTAAGGAAACATTCATAAATTTAAAATTCAAAATTTAATATTTATAATTTGTATATCATTATATTATAAAAAAATCAGTAAAAAAAAAAAAAAAAAGTGGAGTAAAATGGAAATACAGATATTAATTAATACAATAGAAAGAGTGTTGGAGACATTGAATTTAAAGACCAGACGGCTAAACAGTGAAGTAAATAAAGATGTACCAAATCTCAAACCTGTTCCAAATAAAGGAAATAGGAAGGCCACCGACGAGTCTGGCCTCTGTAGTAGGTAAGGTTACAAATGCAAAAGATTGATGCATAGAGAAAACTTAATTAGTAGGTAAATGATCCAAATCAACCCAGTTGCATTAACTTAAAACCCAAGTCAATAATTAATGACCTGTTAATTCAGTGTTATTAAACATCAATTTCAAAATTGAGAATATGAATTGAAACTCCAATCATAAGTTTAAAAAATAAATAGGTCAATAATTACTTCATTAATTAAGAATGGAGATTGGAGGATCTTTACATTAATCTAGTAATTAATTTTATAAAATAAAAGGGGGGACAGCCATAATTATGAAGATTTTGCATTGATGGAATGATGAATTTTGTACTTTCCTTGGTGACAGTTTTATCTCAAGGATATTATTTCGGGGGAAGAGCCAGGCAGACCTTCATAAATAATATAATACTTAATAAAAAACCACCAAAAAAAACCAAAGGAGCTGGAAAATTAGAAATGTTATGTATTGATCTTGGGTTAGTTCAGACATGAAATAGGTAAAGATGATTATCTTCATTCTTGTCATGTGGGTCATGTTTTTTGACTTGAATGAACATTGTAGTAAACTTTGAGTCTTTTTTTTTTTTTTTGGAGGGGGGGGGGGGGGGTTGGGTTGGAGTTGGACAAGGCCATTTCATCCATATCTTTGATTTTACATGTACGTCAAGAAATGGGGAATAAGCCAATAGGAAGATCGAACCTATCTTTCATGCTTCACTTTCAGATTTCCCTACCAAATTACTATTTTTTTTCTTTTTTTACTTATATTGTTTCATTTCTAAGTTAATTATAATTCCAGCTACATCATTTAATTTTAAGGCATAAATATAAGTATAGCAACCGAGGTATATGGACATAAGACTTGTGTCCAAAGAAGAACAGTTTGCATGAGGAGCGTATGTATGTATGCATGTCGCCTAAACACATTTCATGTTAAGCATGTGGCAAGAAATTTTTTATGTCGATTTCCCATTGCCATGATCATATATTTTTAATGAAATTAATCATAAGGACATTCACAACGAGGTTGACATTCCAGATATCATCCACCGTCAAACCCTCATGAACATACTAGTGATTACTCATTTGAATCTGCTTTGATTAACCAGTCATCCAACAACCTCATTCCCCATAGAAACTAGGAAAAGAAAAAGGATGAAAATGCGGAAATTCTCTTTCTATGAAAGAAAACTTTGATCATTTGAGCATATATGACTTTTTCAGGAAAAAGTTACAATCCATGAGTGCTATAGGGTTCTGTTATGCAAAAAGACGATTAACCATCTCTGAATCAAGTTTCTAGAATCAGAAAATTAAGATTTTGATCGATTTGACAAACTGCTACATGTAGGCCATTAACATGTTCAGTAAGTTCCTAGAATAGCTCCAAAAGCTGTTACCAATATCATCAGTCACTAGGTGAGTGTAATTCATGTCACATTATAAGTAAGGGGAAGAAGGAGATACAATGATAGCAAAATGTGCACTACACTATGGCCATGATTTCACCCCCACAAAATGACATGGTAAGGCAACATCACAACTCAGTCAAAACACAACAAAGCCATCATGTGCAAATTTAGAATGGTATGATGGTTGAAAGATTCCACTTGCCTTCATTCTTGGAGGATTCAGAGCAATGCAGAAAGCATGGGAGAAGAAATCTTGTCAAGTTCTTCATTGGCAGCAACTTCTAAATGGTAATTGTATCACTTGTCACTTTTGATGATTCTTAACATAAAAAATTTCTCAGGCACTCCAAATGTTGCCCTGGCAATGCCTTCATCCACTTTGGATTCTTCATCAGGGACATTCTTTGATTTCACCTAATCTGTCATGAGCTCCATTAACAAGTAAGAAAAAAGAAAACTTTTTCTGCAAGTCATCAGCAAGCATATGTAATTCATACAAAGATCAAATATTTAACAGCACATCTTGAACTTGATCCTCACATTGTAGTTAAAATGACGATGTTCTACTCTAATAATTTTTAACACAAAAGTAGATTGGATACCCAATGTCAAGAAGTATGGAGAAACAAAATGAAACACATTGAGAACCCTAACAGACACGCAAATTTTATAATAACACTTCCAAAAAACATGCATTTCAATCATTACATTTGGATTTGGGACAAGCCTTTTTACATGAAATATTAAATTGCCTCCAATGATTTCCATCCCAAACCATAAAATTTGAATACCTCTGATATCTGCTGCTCCTCTGCATGAGCATAACTGTAACCAGAATGGGGGCAATTGCTGAGCACAGGTGCTCCAAGGAGTGTCCGCTGATAATATAATTATTTGCACGGTATATTTTCATGTCAGCGAGAGCTTCCATTTTGGCTATGATGCAAACCCCTGTATCAGATGGTTTTCAGACTTTTAAGTAAGCCAACTTTCTTGAAAGTGAGGAAAGAAAATACTATGAATTGCTGATGCTTTTCAAAAACTGAGAGAGGGAGAGAGAGTTAAATGCCATAAAGATAAAAGAAAATTATGCAAAGGGGCAAAGACAATTATTTGACAACTCCATATCTTCCACGAAGGGCTTCCACTTCAAGCTCAGCCAAATTTGCCTTGGAAATGGATAAATAAAAAAAATCCAACACCGGAACCTTCTCCATATCTAGTCGAGAAAAATTACAAGAAAAAGTATCACTGCAATGCACACACCTACAGCCCTGTAATGCCTTCTCCCTTCCCCAACCCTAAATTAATATGATACCTGCATGGTCCTTGAGAGTTTCATCAAATTTGGACCAGGGTTTTACTTGGTAAAAATAATTATTTATCAGGAGAAGGGCAAAGGGACTGCTCTTGCGACTGCTGTTCTACTTCATAATGTGCACAAAACCACAAACACTTTGAATTCAAATGCATTCAGATAATAGGTTATACAACAGCTAAGGTATATATTTATACAATTTAATCAAAAGGCCAAATCTTTCTGTTTAGCATTCGGCTTTGCTCTGGTACCATGAATCCTGCCTCAAGTAAAATTGAGTCTTTTGACTATAGAGGACCTACCCTCCCTATGTAGGTGCCTTATATTTGGTAAAACCATGGGGTTCAAAGCCCAAATTGAGCTACACCTCAGATGAGCCATGGAACAAACCCCAGTGTACTCATAAGTGTCATTTGTGGAAATCCATGGCTGTACACAGATTCCCTCAACTGAAGAAGGGTATGGTGGTGTAAGAAAGAGAATCATGAATCTACCATTCGGTGGAGTTGAGGGATGTCTCTCAACTTATGACGACAAACATTGCCAACTCTCTTGACTTATGAGGACCAACATTGCCAACATGAGACCCCCCTTTGGAGGACAAAATTGTGAAACCTATAGGCCAAAGTAGACAATGCCACACAAGTCACAACGAAAACCCCATTGTACAATCCTTTCTATGTAAATGCATTGAGAGCTTGAGTTATGACAATCACTCGCCAGCAAAGGAGGCATATATACCATGCAGCTCCTAATATGCAAATACACATATGGACATACTAAACCAAAATTCCTAACCCTTTTTCCCTACGATTATTCCCTTTAAGTGGGATTTCTATGCGAGCCTTGGTGCACACTGTCATCATATAAGTTGGTCCTTACTTTATTACCCCTTCCACTTGATTAGCATAGTTGCTAACATACAAAAGGACCACTCAGACAAAGGCATAAAGCCAAAAATAGGAACTTGAATGTGTTTTTTCTTAAATAAATAGAATGGAATGAGAGGGAGAGAGAGAGATGACATACCTGATATCCAAAGCCAGTATCTTGAGTGCGTATATTTAGGCGGGAACAAAAATGTCATGATTGGAATAGCTATGCACGGAATTAACTGGAATGTCATGCACAACCGAAGATCATTAAATGTTCTGCAAAGAACTAGCAAGTCATATTCAGCCAAAACACATTGAAATTTGAGTGACAAGCTTCAACCAATTAAAAAAAGAGATAAAATAGAAAATTTCAAACAAGAACCCAACCTTGCATAACTTGTGCTTAGAACTGCAAGAACCAACAGTGAAAACATGCAGCTCAATCCAATCCTCTCTCCGAGTCTTTCAAGTATAAAACTAGAGAAAAGTGAGGAATATGCAATCATCATCTGCAATTTGTGAATTAAATTAAAAGTACAATATATATTAATATTAACATCAAGTCAACAGAAATAAGGCAGTCAAATTTCAAATGACCATTGGTTATTGATAAAATTGAATGGACAGTCATCTGCAGGTTCTGACTCTTTTTCAATCAAAACACAGCAATAGCTACAAAGCAGTGAAATTTCAACTATTTGGCTATTGGCAATATAAGAAGTGAATAATAAAACAAAATGTTAAAGTTCATCTTTTCAACTATGGCAAATAGTTGTGTTAGGCACAACAGTTGAGTTAAGGGCATAGCTTCTACATTCTAATAAAACTGTTAACCGTCACCACTTAGAAAAAGTTGCTACCTCCAACATCATTTCCCCAAAAATTTAAACTTAGAGAATAATTGAAACAACAATCAAAAACTGAAAGTAAAAATTCAAACTTTGAAAATCATAGAAACAACAATCCAAAATGAAAGTTAAATAAATAAATATGTAAATTTGCAATGCTAACCGGCAAGGTGTCCAACATTACTCTATTGTCATCAGGCCTAAGATGATAATAAGCTGAACCAAAAGCCACACTTACAATCGCTCCATAGAAAAGCACCCAACCCCACACCTCTCCTCTCAATCTGCAACCAAACCAGTGTCTGAAAACGTCAGTTATTCACCCAATGATCACAAAAATTTAACCTTTTCAACTTAAAGACATCAAGAAAATAAGAAAAAGAACCTTATGTTAAAAAAGCTTCCTCCTCCCAGGCAAAGCACAAACCCCAGAACACCCACAATCAGAAAAGGGAAATTGGTGATCACATTCAACGTGTTAGGAACTCCTATAGATAAAACAAAGAACACCCAGATGGAACAAAGCCACAGGTTATGCACGTGATCAAATGAGGTAGCATGACAGAGAAATAAAAGGTTTAAAACAAGGGATACCTAGGAAATTCCGCATGTCAGCGTAGAGATGGTTCCGATAAGAAAGTGGGATTTTAGGAGTAACCAACATGATGAAAAGCCAACAAAGAAATGTAACTCCCCATATTCGAGTTCTTCTTCCTCTTGTTACCTGTTGATTTACCATCCAAACCATGCTTTCCTCTTTTTCTTTGAAAGAAAAGCTGTTCACTTTTCCCTCTCTGTTTCCTCTGTTTTACTTTCTTGTGTTTGGTTCTTCCGTTACTTGCTCTCTACTGGGGGAATCCAATTGTCGTTGTGTTCGATTTTGCATTTGTTTTCATTCCATCAGACGATGTTTCATATGTCCTCCGTTACTCCCTACTTGGGCTTTTTCGGCCTTTTTATTTCATACTGTTTTCAGGTTACTTGGACCTGAAAATAGGATCCAAGGAAACCCATTTTTTTCCTTTCTCGATAGATACAAATGAAGGCCCAATGCTGATTCTTCATGCTGACCAATTCGGCAATTTCTGGTGGTTTATGGCAACTTTCCTCAAGTCGGCCGTTCAAATGAAAAAGGCTTGGCTTTCACATCAATTAGAACAGCCCTTTTTTGTTCTCATGCAGTGAGTTCTTATGCTTAAAGAGGAAAAAAAATAGAAGGTTGAACAGCCAACTTGCCATGTTCTACAACTTTACACTTTCCCAGTTTTGCTTATTTTATTTTTATTATTACATAATGATTGCTAGACCTCTGTCATAACCAAAACTGACTAGTTAATTTTCCAGTGCTATTACTCCAAAATCAGCCCCTTTCTGAACCGACAAGCAAGCACATTAAAATTGTTATCAAGTGACATTGTTGTGAATTGTGATAAGATGTAGCCTTCTTTATTATTGCTTGGCTAACCAAAGGAGCAAGCAACCTTCTAGTTTCTCCATGTCATTACATCAGAAGATCTAGGTACTCGATCCTTTCTCTGAACCAATTCATATGACCAAAGAACAAAGGAGATAGGGAATGGGCGTTGGATACTCTGAAATCAAAACTGTGAAAGACAATATGGGGTCAATTAATGTTGATTTGACGTCATTTCATCTCTTAAGATGACTTAAACTAGTCAGTAGTCATAGCAAATAGATTGATGGCTGTGGATGATATGGAACCACTTTCATTCAAAAAGAAGCACAAGATCATATTGCTATGAAAAAAGAGCTAATGTCACTTATAAAGAAAGAATCACAAACAAGATCCCAAATGCCCAAAATTCAACTTGACTGGTGTTTAATGGCTTAATAAAAGCTTCATTTTGGAAAAAATTTGGTAATTGGCAACTCCCTCCCCATTACATTAAAATCCTTGCTTTACATGCACGTTGAATTGGGTGTTAATGCATAGTACCCAAGCAAAATCTCCCACGTGCAGCACAGCCAAGCACCTGCACAGATGGGATCAACATTATGTGGACAAACAAATTTAACAAAACTCCTTTTACCAAATCGCCCCATCGCCTTGACCCCCCTTTCTGTCTCTTTCAACCAACAAACGTGGGCATTTTAGTAACACTGCCTCTCCGCTGCAAAACAATTCCTTCTCCTTCCACTTTTCCCAGTTCCAGAGTTGAACAGACAAGCTTCACAGTTCAGTCTTGTCTGAAATCACTAAAATATCCTTACATTGTTTGTTAGCACTTGGCAGAGGCCAGAGAACACCAAAAAGCTAATGACTAGGAATGGCAATGCAACAATCATATGACTCATGAACCGGTATGGAAATTAATGGATATAAGCCTGGAGAATGAGCAAAACAACCTAAACGCCATTGAAAGGAAAAGGAAAAAAAATGACAGTGCCATGTTTTTGAACAGAAAGTTCAACAGACGTAAACAGTAGAAGTAGATCTCCACTTACATTACACCCCAATAATTAAACGCCGAAATTAACCACGAAAGGGGTTGAAAATCTAAGCTTCCCCCACGAAAAATTTCAAATTTACTTCACCTTCCACTCCCTCTATTCACCATCTCCTTTTTCCTCAGGATGGAATCAATCCTTTGCAACTTCAACTGCTGCTTAAACTTGTTGATAAAATCATCAGCTTTGGCATCCACCTCCTCATCTTCCTCCGTAGCTTTAGCCTTCCCTTCCCTCACAGTAGCTGGCCGTCGAGTTTCCACGATGTCCTCTTCCTCCAAATGCGAAAAGGCAGATTTAACACTCGCAGATTTCCTCATCTTCCTTGGAAGCTTAGTTGGTACCTCCCCACTTGCTGGTTTGGTGTCGGATTTGGTCCTGCTAACATGAGCATCCTTCAGCTGACCGTATATTTCATCAAGGGTTTGCTCTTGACCTTGGGTTCCCTCATCTTCCTCTTCTTTGGCTTCTTCCTGATTTACCCCTACTTGGTTTTCTTCTTCTTCTTTTTCTTCGGGTTCTTGTACTTGTTCATATTCTTCCTCAGGAGGTTGCTCTGGAGTGTAATGGGAGTAAATTTCTTGATTTTTGTGCAAGGTGGTCTGCTCTGGGGAGAAGTAACTATAGAGCTTAATAGACTTAAACCTTTGCAAAACAGAAGGAGATCTATCAAGGTAAAGCTGTTGCTGCCTTTGGTCTTGTTCAAGGGTGGTTTGTTGTTGAAAAGAGAAATGGAAATCGCCAGCGACATCTGGGACTTTCTCATAGACAGTGGCAGTAACAGGTTCTTGTTCTTGGGATCTATAAGAATACCAGTTGATAGATTTCAACCTTTGTAAAACAGATGGAGATCTAACAAGTTTTGGGTTGGTTTCATCTCCTTCCTGTCTTTGCCCTTCATCAGCACGAACAGACTTGTTAGAAGCCAAACTGGAAGTAAAATAAATGGTACCAATTGTAAGGTTGAGGAACACGAAGAAAACAGCAGGAGTAAACCAGCTGAATATGGAAGCCCAGATAGAAGAAGGTACAGTCGACATTGATTCTTGCAACATGGCTTTGCTTTCTTCTTTCTTGCTAAGAGAACAAAAAATAAATAAATAAATAAAAAGAGAAAGACAAGGGCACCAAGGAAAGGATAGAGAGTGGGAGGGTCAAGTGAAGGCCATTGCATATCAGACACCTTTTATCTTTTAGTTTTTATATTTTTGGGAAGGACCGACTCCATTTTTGGTTTTTATATATATATATATATATATATATATTTAGGGGTTTTTTTTTTTAAGAGGATTTAGAAGGGCAATGGCTAGGGAGTGAATAGATCTGTAAGAAAGGGACAAAAGAGAAGAAAGGGGTTACTGGCTTTGGTGGGAGTGTGAGTAAAGGCTGTGGCTGCCTCTCATTAAAAGGAAGCTGGCAGGGATGGCATTTACATCTCACTTTTAAAACGACGGCGTTTCAACAATTTATTTATTTCACTACTGTTATTTTGTTTTTACTACCACTACTTTCTCATATTTATATTCTTATTATTATCTTTAACAAGTGATGAAATGGGTTTTAGTTGTACTTTGTCTTTGCCATTGATTATCCAACTTGTACGTTGAACAAAGAACTAAATATTTGTTGAGGTTATGTTTATTTCAAAAAAATAAAGGCTAATTATTTGTTTTATTTCATGTTCTTTCCTTTTTTTTTTTTAATTTTAATGTTTGAAAGCAAAATTATTGACCTTCTAAACCTAATGTCATACCGTATAACTGATAATTTTTTTCAATCTCTTAAACAATAACTTTTTCACATAAAAAATGATAAAATATTTTTAATGGGCTCCAAATATCAACATGTTTATAATTTTGTCATTTGAGCTTTAATAAAATAAAAAAAGGCACTATTTATGTTTTTTTTTTAAGTTAATATTAATCTAAATCAACTAACATAGTACAAAAGAATTAAATAAAAATTATGTTAAGTAAGTAGATGTCTAAATCCAAAATTGTAATGTAACGTAACATCTTACCTACTCTTTTGAAATTTTGCTCCAACACATGGGAGGCTAGATTTTCGGCTTTGGGACAAGACGCATCTCTTGTTTCGATAGAAGGAAAGGGGTATGGCTGTTAATTGCTGTCGCCAAAAGAGTTGAGAGATGATAGTCCAAAAAATGCATGGTTTCAATGATTGGTTATGTCCAAATATTTCAAATATGTGTGTGAACCATTTGATTTTACTTTAAAACAAAAAGGCAAGTTCGAATCTTCTATTTTCTCAAATAAAGAATATTATTAATTAATTTTAAATTAAAAGTTTTTTTTCTTACATTTTTTTTTTTTTTTTTTTGAGAAAGAACGGTTCAAGTTCAAATTTTAAACAAAATATACACAAACATCTATCACTGAATGAGGCCATGGGCCATTAAATCAGGTTATATATAATGAGGCCCAAATGAAAATGATTCGATGAAACTAAAATAAGCTGATTGTACTCGGATACTTTTTTGTATCTTATTGGGCCGCACCAATCGCTAAATTGGGCTTTTTTCTTTTACCAGTTTAACTAAGAGTCCAACTTCAACGAGTAGAAGGAGATTTCAACTTTACCAAAATCACATCTAAAACTTTACATGACAAAGAGTATGATTTTATCTTTGGCTTATGATTTTATTATCATACCCCTCACTACCCTTTTTCAAACCACAAAATTTTTTTTAAAATTTATAATTTAAGGATAAAAAATGTTATAGTCGTTGAAATTTAAAATTAAGAATTATTAAATATTATATTTTAAGATAATTATATAAATTAATTGAATTAAAATTTTGAATTCAAAAAATTAAAAATTTTAATTTCATAGAAAAAGTCACGAGATGTCCATATCCTAAGACACCATTGTTTTCTGAATATTATTCCTGCATCCCATAGACACTTAGATCATATGAAATAGGATTTGTTTGCTTACACTATGTTCACGTTTAGCACAAAAATATTATTCATTACGGTCTAATTGTAATCTTTTAGTCACGTATAGAGATGGTAACGGATTAAGTCAAGATAAATTTTAATTTGTCTCAAATTCAACTTAATTTTATATTAACGATATTTGAATCTAATTCGATTATATAATTATAATATTTAAATCCAATTTTTTTAATTTTTGTATACTTAAATTGAACTCAACTCGATTCAATATTATACAAAATCATATTTGATTTGATCTAACCCAAAATTAATAAAATATTATTTTTTAACATAAATATAAAATTAAATAAATATAAATAATATATAAATATAAAATAAAAAATTATATATATCAAGTCAGATCGAGATGAATTTGTCTAAAATTCGACTCCAACTTTATTTTATAATTACTTGACTTTACTCGATTTAAAACTCAATTTTAAAAAATTGATCTTAAAAAATCAAATTGGGTCAAAACTCATTAAACACAAATTGAACTGTCGTTTTTATGCATATAAACATATACAAAAAAAGTGAAAAATATTAAGTAAAATAAATACTTTTTTTTTCAAAATATATTTGTATCTTACATTTAATACAAGTACTAATTTTACAAGCAAACAAATAAAAAAAGTCAATTGAGTATAATTTTGTAGTTTGAAATTTTTTAAATATAATATTTTAAAAATAACTATATGAATTTAAATTATAGTCCAAATTCAATTGAATGCTAATTTAAACAGCATGTACGGGCTATGCATACATATATAAACCTACACAAAAATAGTGAAATTTTAAATAGAATTAATGCTTTTGTATCCCAAAATAGAATAAATGCTTACTTTTATATAATGTTTGGATAAATATTAATAAAAAAAAGAAAGAAAAAAAAAAAAATTTAAAATAAAAGAAATGATATATATACTTATTATTTGAATAATTAAAATTAATAAAATAAAATAAGAAAAATAATTCTTACAATTATTGTTTTGATAAATAATAAAAAGGAAAAAAATGATTTATTATAATAAATTTATTAATTATAACATTTTATTGTATGTAATTTTAGAATACTATTGAATTATGATATATTTATCATATTGTATGATCTCATAATTATTGTTATATCAATAGTTTTTAATAAAGTAAATAAAAAGATGTTTTATAAATACATATTAATAGATTTTTTAACTATTATCAAAATTTTAATATACTATTACTTTGACGATGTATCCATATAAAAACTATTAAATATAAAAAAATATAATCACATAAAAATATTATAGATAAGCAAATTATATGTCATTTTTGCTCTAAACAAAAAGTAATAATATATCATCGTATAGTTATCTAACATAAATTTATTTTACCAAAAAGAGATTATTTTAAAAAAATTATGTGATGTGGTTAAGTTTTTTAAACTAAATTTTTAATATTAATAAAAAGATAGATATAATAATATTTTTTATAAAAATAAATTTTGTTTAACTTTTCTTTTCTTAATTTTTTCTTAAAATTGAGGTATTAAAAAGTAAGAATTATAAAAAAAAAAAACTAAAAATTATTGAATTTTCATTTTTTAAATTTAAAATTTAAAATTTTTATTATTTTATATTTTATTTTCTTTATTTTTCCCTTCTCTTCTATCCAAATGTCATCTTTTCTTTCTTGAAATATATTCTTCCCCTAAATCGCGCTAATTTCAGAGGCAAAATTTTGATAGCATACTGATTTAGATGACATGTATACGGAAAAAGATTTTAAAAACTTAAATAATAGTTTTTAAGTGAATAAAATAAGAGTTAAATGTAAAGTAAAATTAAAAAAAAAAATGTTAGCATCTTAGTATTATATATATATATAAAAAAAAAGAAAGAAGGGAAACCGACGGCGACGCGGAAACAAAAGAAAGATTTAGAAACAATGTCGACATAGTCGCACCCATATTTTAACGAAAGGTCACAACTGTAGACGCCACCTCTTCATGGAGTTTGCCTTTTCGTCCAACAATGTCGACACTCTCTCCTTATTCGCCTTTCTTTATATGTTGTCCCGTCTTCCTTTCTCTGGTTTCCATGCCTTTGTCCAATCATTTATTACTTCAACTTTAACATCTCATCATCATCAACACTACCATCATCCCTTCGATCTCTTTTTGTTGGTCCTTTTGATTGTTATACGTGTTACTATTCGTCCTTCTTCTTCGTCACTTTGATTTGTCATTTGTCATCGTAAAACTAACAAAAGAAAAGAGAAAAACCTTCCCTTTCTTCCTAGTTATATATATATTGAACCCACCACCAACTTTACTTTATATTTTCTCTTCCCATGTTTCTCATCGAGGTAGCGTCTTGCGATTCAAAACACTTCATTTATTGTCTCGATTTTTTTTTTATTCTTTGTGTTTACTGTTATTATTTTTTATGTCAGGATATATGGCCTCTGCTTTGCCTTGATCGTTTCGGATCAAAGACTAGGCTTTTCTCAGGTAATTTTCAATACCTTTTGTTTGTTCTCTGTTTCTGTGGTTGTTGACTGGTGTAAAACGTTCCAAAGGGATTTTGGATTCTGGGATTTCATGATTCAATCCAATTGAGCTACGATGATAAAAGTTCTTCAATTGGGTGGAAATTTAATCACTTTCAATCTTTTTAGAAAGTTGTCGACTTTTGTCAAAATTCTTCAATTGGGTGGAAATTTTATCAGTATCAATAGTTTTTTTCGTTGTTTTACTTAGTTCTGATTGATTATTATTCGATTGAAAAAAAAAAAAAAACAGAGTCCCTTTTTCAGACAATAGCCGATTCAATGAGCAACACAAGCTGCGAATCCTCGGACCTAGAGGTTTGTCGTGACGAATCAGCCGCCTTGAAGTTAAAGCTCATAGGCATAGCCTCAATCCTCCTCGCAGGAGTTGCTGGCATTGCTATTCCATTCATAGGCAGGCACCGTAAGTTCCTCCATACAGAGGGGAGCCTCTTTTTTGCCGCCAAGGCATTTGCAGCTGGCGTAATTCTTGCTACTGGCTTTGTCCACATGCTCTCTGGTGGTAATGAAGCTCTTACGGATCCTTGCTTACCAAAATACCCTTGGTCAAAGTTCCCATTTCCGGGGTTCTTTGCTATGATTGCTACTTTGGTTACTTTGCTCGTGGATTTTGTGGGAACTCAATATTACGAGAGGAAACAAGGTTTGGCTAGAGGAAGTACTGAAGAGCAGGGTAGAGTCGGGTCGTTAGAGGCGGATTCAGAGTCTGGGATAGTGCCTGATGTGGAAGGGAAGGATTGGAATGGGAAGGTTTTTGGGGAAGAGGATGGTGGCGGCATGCACATTGTTGGGATGCATGCGCATGCAGCACATCATAGGCATAGTCATCCACATGGACAAGATGGCTGTGATGGGCTACTGAGGAGTCGTGGACATGAAGATGACCATGGACATGGGCATAGTCATGGACATGAACATGGCTTTGGAGGTGGGGATGATGATAGCGGAATTAGGCACGTCGTTGTTTCCCAGGTAATTTATTTCTTAAAACTTTTGTCTTTCTTTATTTCAGTGTGCTTTGCGTTGAGTTTATTTCTGTGATGTTTCGAACTAAATTACTGCTATTTGTTGTGGTTATGCTTGCTTGAGGTGGGTTAAAATTTGCCTTAATGCCGTATGAGCAAGCGATTTGACCTACTAGAATTTTGTTCGTCATGAGGGACCCTCACATGTTTCTTTTTTCTTTTGGCCAAAGAAACGGAATCTGAGAATGGATAGTCAACTATCAACAGGTTTTGGGGTTTGAGACTTTTGGGGATCTACTTGGATTTACGGCTTTACTAGTTGGTTCTCAACTTGTCATTGGGAAAAAAATGACAATCGTGTTAAATCAGTAACTAGTTTTTTCAAAGTTGTCTTTTTTGGACTTTGGCTAACAAATCTACTGATAAAATTCTACTGGGATGTGTTTCCGCTACACCAACATGTGCCTGTGCCTCTCATTTAGTCAGTGGCGCACAGAGCCTTGCGGTTTTTACCAAACTTGGTGTTTCACTTGATATGTGCCACAAGATTGAAGTTTTAACTCTACCCCTCTCACTCCCTGGTTGTTTTCATCTCATGTGGTTTATATGTTTATTATTTCCCGACCAAAACAATGATTTGTAGAGAAAGATTTTGTTCTTATTTCTCGTGTCATATTGGAACCTTCTAAGTTTTCACCTTTGTTTAACTTTTGGTGATCAAGCACCCATGTCTGCCTCGTGCAAACTGCTGTGTCAAACTTCAACCTGGTGTGATTAACTTTTCCACTACAGCAATAAGCATACGAGTCTCCCCTTATCTTTGCTTAGTCAATTCGATTATCCTAATTGTGTACGAGACAAATTGTTCCAAATAGTAGTTGCCTCATTGGTTTTTTATTCAATGCCTTATAAAAGTGTTTTGAATGCTTTCTAAACGTTATCTTCTTTTAATTAATGCTAATGGCTGTTATGTTTTTGGTCAAAAAGTTAGTGATATTTTCTTACTTTGTCATGGTTGTAATGTGTACTTCAGGAGGAATGAAAACTGTGGCTAAAATTGTTGCAGAATTTTTTTTGTTGCTTTTTGAGAAGTGTGCTGATGAAGGCTTGTCTTCTTTCATTTTTGCAGATTTTGGAGCTTGGAATTGTATCACACTCCGTAATCATTGGCCTATCACTAGGTGTTTCCCAGAGTCCATGCACAATAAGACCTCTAATTGCAGCGTTATCATTTCATCAGTTCTTTGAAGGATTTGCACTTGGAGGCTGCATCTCGCAAGCACAATTCAAAACTCTACCAGCCACAATCATGGCATGTTTTTTTGCCATAACAACCCCATCTGGAATTGGCATTGGGACTGGCATTTCTTCATTCTACAATCCTTACAGCCCAGCAGCTCTGGTTGTGGAAGGCATCTTAGACTCTTTATCAGCTGGAATTCTAGTTTATATGGCTTTAGTAGATCTAATTGCTGCAGATTTTCTGAATAAGAGGATGAGCTGCAATTTTAGGCTTCAAGTAGTATCTTACTTCATGCTCTTCCTAGGAGCTGCTATGATGTCTTCCCTTGCCATCTGGGCGTAAATTTTAGTATAGAGGTAACTGTTTATTACTTCTTTTTTGCGCGTTTATTTTTATAATGCAACCGGAAATCATAAAATTCTTTATAACCTGTTGTAAAATTTGCAAATCTATATAAATATAATGACAGCAACACCCCCAAAGTGAAGGGAATTGATGGTTCAATCTTGCTAACAACTCTCTTATGTAGTTTGGATGACAGATAATACCTCTTTGGCTTGAACTTCCGCAAGGTAGTTTGGTTTATTAAAACAACCTCCAGACGCGGTAATCGCTGTTTACTCTTGGTAAACCTGTTAAAGCATTCTACTCTTTTCCCTCGTGCCCTGATGAAGCTGCCAGATATTTGAGGTTTATATATTTCATTAGAAAAAAACTGAAAAATTTTCAAAAGTTTAATGATAAATTCATCCAATAAAATAGTTCAATATTAAATTTTGAGGTTTTTAATTTGAGTGCTTCGTATTCTGTTTAAGACCCAAGGTATATAAACGAAAGGAAGATGTAAAAAATAAAGAAAAATGCCGCTTCTAGTTAGATAGAAGCAAAACTTTTCTATATATAAGAAATTAAATTATTAACAATTTTTTAAATTTGAAACTATCAGAATTTGAAAATTTTATATTGAATTAAGGTTCCATTTATTTCGAGAAAATTGACTTTTAAAAACTATTTTTTGAAAACTATTTACATTTTTGGGAAAAATTAAGATTTTTTGTTGTTTAGATAAGTCAATTAAAAATATTATTTATTGTTTGGTTATTTACTGAAAAAATTGCTTTTTCAAATAATATCAATATAACTATTAAAATATTAAAAATTATTTATGATTAAAATATATTGAAGTATTTATTATTAAAATTATTAATATTCAAAATTTATATTTTAATAATAAAATTTAATATCAAAATATTATATTAATCTAAAAACTTAAAATAAAATATTTATTATTTATATTAATATTTTAAAATATTTAAAATGGACCAACTACTATTATTATTCTTAAAATATTAATTTTATTAATATAATAATAAAATAGTAATATTTATTATTAAAATATTAAAAATATTTATACTATTAAAATAATTAGATTTTATAGTGAAAATATTTATTATTAAATCATAACAAAAATATTATTCATATATATTTATTATTAAAGTAATAAATAACTAAAAATATTCATTTTATGAAAATAATATTATTAATATATATTTAATATTAATTATTAATAATAACAAATATTATTTAATATATTATTATTTATTATTAAAATAATAATTTATTACTATTTATTAGTGAAATAATAAAATATTTATGTTTAATAATATACAAAATAGAAATATTTAAAGTTAAAATATCAAAAGATTTTTAATGTTAATACTTAAAATTTTTAAATCAATTTAAATAAAAATATTTTTATTAAATAATAATATTTTGTATTAGATTAAATCAAGTTTTAAGTTTAAAATATTATATTCAAGGTCTTACTTAAGTAGAACAATAAAAATATTATAAGATTTTTAATTAATATTAATTTTTTAATTTTTTACGTAAAATTAAAAAAATTTGATAATATATTTTGGATCAGATTAAATTAAGTCTAAGTTTAAAAAAAAAAATCATGTTCAATGTTGGACTTAAGTAATTGTGCTCACAAATTTGGTAGGTAGTTTTACTCATAAATAATTTTTTTCAAAAATTATTTTCCTTTCGAAAGGGGAAGATAAATTTTTAAAAAATAATCTCATTTTTTATTGATTAGTAAGTTGTTTTTAGTTTATCAACCAAAATTTGACTAAATAAATACCGAAAAATGCAACAATTATTTTTTATAATACAAGTGAGGTCTAAGAGTACAATAATTTATTAATACATTACTTGACTATTGTCAACTAAAAAAAGTTTCATTCTACAAATAGTTTTTTTTCTCTTTGAAGACATTTGTTGTACTTTGTCTACTTGTTTGTTAAGGTTATAAACGAATCAAATATTAATAAACAAATGTATGTCTATAGTTTATTTATTTATTTTAGAGGTATTTAAGCTTATTGTGTTCAACAAGAAATTGCTTTATTCCTTTGAGTTTGATTCATTTAAATGATAAGATCTCTATATTCGATTCATATAGATTAAATAAACTCATTCTTTAATATTAAACAAACATGTTTATAAACATGTATAATATAAATGATTATGTACATAAACAATAAACAATCATAACTAGATAAATAAATTCTAAACGAATATAAACGAATCTAAATGAATATAAATGAATCATAAAATATGATTAAGTAAATAGTAAAAAATAATTTTGTTATTATTATAAACAGTAAATAAATAATAAATTAATGAATTTTAAATGAAATTATTGACAAATATAAACAAATCAAACAAACATTTGTTAGTGTTTGACATGTTTAATAAATAAACATAAAAATATTATTTAGAATTATTTATTAAATTTAATAAAATAAATAAAAATTAAATATATTTAAAAATAATTTATCAAAAATTTTATTCGTTTATACCTCTATTGATCCTAGTGTTAAGATTAAATACAAAATTACATTTTTTTTTCAATTGATTTTGTACTACTCCTAGTCCTGGTTCTTATTTTTGTACTTCATTAGAGTCCATATAACACAACTAAATTTTTTTAACTAATTTCATTAATAATGAATATAAATCTATTCATTTGAAAGTACAAAGGAAAAAAAATTAAAATACTATAAATAAAAACAATGTATCACTTGTTATGGGCATGACAAACTGTAATCTTGAAAATGACTTAAGATTAAGAAAAAAATATAAATTAATTTACAAGCAAATATTAAAAAATCTAAATTATTTAACTATTTAAAAAATAATTCAATAAATTTAAAATTCAACTTATAATATTTATAACATTTTTATTTTTCGATGTTTTTTAGAAATTATTAAAAATAACAAGAACATAAAATTATGGGAAATTCGTATTACTACTACTATGAAGACAAACATTTGTCGGTTAATTGATGACAGGGGCAATCTCGTAAACTTAAAATACAAAAATTGTGTTCATCGAGGCAATCCTTGTCGTTTACCCAACACCAAACAGCCCTTTGGTTGAGCCCATTCTCTCCCTTCAAACAAAGCAAAAGCCTTCCATTTTTTTTTATCTTTCTTCTTACAAATCAAATCTTCCTTCTTCTCCTTCTTCCAAAAATTGACTATTTTGACAAATCTTTTGTCTCTTACTTTCGTCACCTCTTTTGCCCTCTGCTTGCCACGTCACCCTTTCACAAGTACCATCTTACGTGGCACACGTTTGCCTTTGCCAACGTGTCACTTCTCTCTCCCCCTTTCTTCTCTTTATATTACGCGTTTCTCTCCTTTCTTTACTCTCTTCAATTCTCAAGTCCCAACAAAATAAGAAAAATAAAAATTGATGACGCAAGGAGCGGTAGGAGAAGACTTGAAGTCGCCGCAGAATGAACTTTCCGGTGATGTTGCGCGGAAGTTGAACGTCTTGTTGACTGAATCCGATGACGAAAACGAGTTCTCCAATGAGGGTTTGGTTGAAGAAGAGAAACTAGAGGAGATAATGCAAGAGCTTTACAATGAGATAACAACCTCTTCTTCCAACACTTCACCACCGCCAAGGGAAACCTTACCGTCAACGTCGCGGTCGTCTTCTTCATCGAAGCTCTCTTTGTCTTCTCCGCCGTTCTTTGCCGTTAGCGACGTCAAGAGTGAGAGCTGTGGGGCTTCAGTGTCTGACTCATCGTCCACGGTGATGGCTGGCATTGAGTTCGTGGGACCCACCGGGAACTTATCTGACGTAAAGTTAGGGTTACCGGAGAACGAGTTATGGGCAATAGGGAAGGGTTTTGACGATAAGAATCGTGACAATGTAGGAGGAGAAGAGGCAATGGAGGGCTGTGGCGAGGGGGAGGTTGGTGATGATGATCAATGGCTGGAAAGAGTTCTAGGGTGGGGTCCACTGGAACTAGATGACTGGACCTGATCTGAAGCTGATCAGATTGGGATGATGTGATGATCTTTTGAGTCCCATCGATGAAGTTTACCGTACAGAGCGAGCCCTTGTAGCGTAGGGATATAGTGTCCTTGGGGAGGGTCGGTTGTGTCTATGTGGGGAATTTTAGATTATTTGTACTTAACCCTTTTATTTTCTGTTCTCTCGTGGTTGTTTTGGTATCTCTTTATTTTGCAGAGTACTCCAGAACCAGGAAGTAAAACCAGTGATATTTTCTTTTCCTTTTGGTTTCTTTCTTGTCTTTTTCTTTTCATTTCTTTTCATTTCTTTCCCTTTTTCTAAGCTTATCTTTTGTACATTGGTTGAAGCTTTGAACGGGATACTTGCTGAAACAACAATAGGAAACCAATTAAAAATACTTTTAATTTTTTGCATGAATTCTAGCAATGCTCGACTCATCATCACCTCGGATTTCGAGTTCATCTCAACGGGATCCAAAAAGTCATCAGTGATAACTAGTCTTAATTTCTTTATTTTTGTGCCTAATTTGGCACCCAATTGCCTTGTTTTGAAGTACTACGATTGGCTAATAGTGTAAGGGCTCACGGAGCTAGCTAGAAAATGGTCAATTTTTATGTTGCTTTCAGAATGTACAATCTGATGACTATTTCGGGTGAATCACTGGAAACATAAGAGATTTAAATGTCTCGTTTTTTGCGAGTATCTCTGCAATGTATTGAACCGTCTCTCTTTCTCTACTTAACTTTCATGCGTGGGCCAGTAGGGTTCAACTCCAAAAGACTGTAGTCTGCAAATGCTTGTTTGGAGTGCCTGCGTTATAGCAATTTGATAAAGATATTCACCAAAAGAAAATTGGTAAAGATATTTAATTCTCCTTGGTATATACAATATAAACAACTCATTTTGTCTAAAATTTAAATTTTATTTTGTTTTATTTATTATTTATTTTTTTAGTAAAATTTTTTAAAAATGACATATACTTAATTGAAAAGGGATTGTTTAGTTGGATAAAAAATTTTTAAAAAATAAAATTTAATTATAATCCAACTATCAGATAAATTACTTGAAGAGTTTAATCCTAGTTGAGATACTATTTAAACTTAGATTCTCATCTATAGATTAGTTCCAATATATACAAAAAAGTTACAGTGACCAAAGAGGAAAATACACAAAAAATCAAAAGCAAAAATCGAGAAAGCAATCAAGTCCAAATTTTTTAGAAAAATTTCTGGCAAAAATTTTGTTTTAGTTTTGAAAGAGTTTGATCTATTAGCGCCACGACCTGCGAACTTGTTAGGCGACCCGCTCTTAGCTTATTTAGCTCTAGCTGAGCCGAGCTAAGCCAGTAGCCTTGCCATTCCAATTGAGTTTCTTTCTTGTAGTCAAGTTGAGCCATGTGCTGTAGCTCTAGTCGTGCCATTTCTTTATTTGTTGTTATTATTATTATTATTATTTGGTTTTACTTATTATTTTTGTTTCATGTTATTATTTTATTTATTTATATTACGTAAGATTAAATTTTAAGAAAATTAGAAAAAGTTATAACAATAAAACTTTAATAGAATTTGAAAAATAAGTAATAATTAATCGATGATAAAATTTTTTGAAATTATAAATAGTTAATTTCTATAAAATTTCTATGAAAAATTTTTTTTCTAGATTTGATCCAAATGGAAGAGAATTTAGATAAAATTTTAATAAACAATAATTAATATTTATTTTTAATTTAAAAAATAATAATAAATACAAATTTAATAAAATTTAGGAATTGAATCAATAATTACTCAATGATGAGATTATTACAATTTTTAAATGATAAATTTTTTAAGAAATTTTTACGCAAAAAATTTTTCTAAATTTAATCAAATTGTGAAATAATTTAGATGAAATTTAAATGAAAGTGATTGTATTTTTTCTCAAATAAAAAATTAATAATTAGCAATTAAAATATGAATTAAAAATTTGGGTGAAAATATTTTATAATTATCTAATGATGAAATCTTAAGAAAAATCACAAATGATAGAATTTTTATAAGATTTTTAGGTGAAAGGTTTTTTTTCTAAATTTATCATAAATGGTGAAAAATTTTAAATGAAACTTTAAAAGATGATTGTCATATTGTTTTCTTTCCAAAGTTTAAGAAATTAATAAGAGTTTAAATTCTAAATTTGGCCCAAAATTGTAAAAAATTTAGAAAATAAAACTTGTAAAAAATTTTTTAAATAAACCCAAACGGTGAATAATTTAGAAATAAAACTTATAAAATAAAACAATAAATTATGAGAATAAAATTTTTAGTAATCGTAAATGAATAATTATCTAAGATATTTTTCGATAAAAAATATTTTTAATTTAGGGCCAAATGGTGAAAAAATTAGATATATTTGTAACAAGACAAAAACAAATGATTAAGTTTTCCGATGATGGAGCTTTTTCAAGAAAATAAATAGGATTTTTGAATACTCTTGAGGTGAGAAAGTATTTTTTAAGAATTCTATGAAATTGATGGAGAAATCTTAACAATTATTTTCAATATTTAGACATTAAAATAAAGACCATTAGAATATCAATCCTTAGGATAATTTAAAATAAATGATACCATTTTTTAGGATGGGCATTGTAGGGGTTTTATAACCTTTTCTACATATAACCAAACTTTCGAACTCTGTTTTGATTTATAGATCAGACTTATTTTTTTAGAGATTCTTAGTTAAACTTAGGATATTCTTAAAAGTATAGATTTATTTAGGTGATCAATCACACTTCAATAAAAGATTGGTGACAATTACTTTCATTAAGTTTAGTCATAGGTTTAAAGATCTATATGTTATGACAGTTTGACAGCTCCACTAGGGACCATTAGAGAGTCAGGCCATAAATTTTAAATTTATCCTATTTTTTGAGCTAATGGTCTTAAATCTTGAAAGAAAAGCTCGGAGGGGGGGAGTTAGATAAAATCTTGAAAGCCCTGAATAAGTTGAATAAAGGAAATAGGGTGAAAAAAGTTTCAAGTTAGCCTGAGCATTTTGTGCAAGATGTAATTGATCTTTTGTACCTTTCAAGATTCAGCCTTTATCAAGGCTAGCCTTCTTAAGGGGCACAAGCAAATTTTCTTGAAGCCTATCCATAAACTAACTCAAGAATGCAAACTATTATTGCCTAAGGTCAGTTCCAAAGTTATGTTAATCTAGTCTTTGGGAGAAAGTCTCAAAATAAATCTAGGTCCCTAATTTGGATGATCTAAAAAAAAAGAGAAATTGAAGTTAAAAGTGGTCAAGTTGGTGGAAGACTCGAAGGCTTATCAAGAGATGAATAGGCTCAAGGAAAGATTGTGATAAATGGAGAAAATTGGTTTCTATGGTTCAATAGATGCTGTTGGGCTCTATTTAGTCCCAGATGTTGTTATTCTTCCAAAATTCAAAGTTTCAGAGTTTGAGAATTATGATGATACAAAATGTCAGATAACTTATGTTACCATGTACTATTGGAAAATGTTTACCTATACTAATGATGAGAAACTATTGATGCATGTATTTCAAAATAGCTTTATTGGGTCTACAACAAGATAACATGTTTAGCTTGATCAATATCTCATTCACTTATGACAAAAGCTAGCCTGTGACTTTATTAGTCAATACTGACACAATAGATCTAGCTTCTGATCGTCTTTTCTTACAGAATATGAAAAAAAAAAGGTGACTAAGTCATTTAATGAATATGCCTAAAGGTAGAGGGACATGGCTATTCAAATTTAACCACCTTTGACTAAGAAAGAGACTACGATGTTATTTAATAGTACTTTAAAATCTTTCTATTATGAATAGATGACAGAGAATATAACAAAAATTTTAATGATATGATAATTTTAAAAGAAATTATTAAAAATGCTATCAAGAGTGGCAATCTTTAGGAAGAAAAAACCACCAAGAAATGAGGGTTGCTTAAAAAAAATTAAAGCCCAAGCTGTGAATTTTGATAGGCAATAATTTAAAAATTATGTTCTATATCCATCACATTTTTATCTTATTTACCACTATGTAGTTAATAGTATTGTACAGGTCTCTTACCAATTATATACACAACCAGTTTACCTATCAACCTATAAACCGACCTTTTAAGTACCTAATTATGGGTCAAGTACTTAGATATGGATCTAATTAAGTCACTATATCAGCTTCAAGACTTAACAACCAAGCGAGTGGTTTGAAAAGATTTCAAAATAATCAAGAAAAGGCCTACATTGATCTTATCCCTACGACTTACACTGAGATATTCTCAAAACTAGTCAAGAACGATTTCATATCTCTAGTTATTCTAGAATCATTAAAATCACCTTATCCCAAATGGTATGATGCTAATGTCACATGTAATTACCATAATGGAAACATGGGTCATTCTATAGAAACTTGCCTTACTTTCAGACACAAAGTGCAAAGTTTGATCCAAAAAGGCTTGGTAAACTTCGATGAATTAGAGGGATCGGATGTCAATAAAAATCCTTCGTCTGATCACACGAATGCATGATTTTGAAAAGGATAAAGATGTTAAAGCTGGTTAAAAGTTGCTTTTCATTTTAAGATTTAAAAAAATATATATATTAGAATTTTTTTTGTGAAATAAGATTATATTTTTTTATCTTTTTAATAAAAGGTAAGTTGATGCATTTTACTACATTTTCTCTTTCATTTAAACTATTATTCTATGCTTTGTTATTATTTATATCTTTTTTATTCTCATTCTCAAATTTTAAATATGTATATTTAGACAATTATAAATAATAATTCTAAGATTTAATTTTGAAAAGTTATTTATATTGATTTGTAAAGATTATTTGAGCAATAGAAGCAACCTACGAACATATATCATTCATGGAAAAATGAAATAGATATATCTTAGAAGCATCCATTAATTTGTTTTTATTCAATAGATAATCTTCAAACAAAGCATTCATGTTTGAGATAAAAATGGTCATCTTTTTTTTACTATTCATAAAACCATCAATTATTATCCTTTTTGTGCTTGCAATGATTTTTTTAAAAAAAATCCTACCTAAGGATCACTCTCTATACTATGGGATAAATTTTTAAAAAGAACCTAATTAAAAAAAAAAAAGGGCAAAAGATTGTAAATTATTTCAAAGATAAATAGTAGAAAAAAAAGAGAAAGGGATAGAAAAACCTTTTTACAAAAAAAAAAGAAGAAAAAGAGTAAAAATAAATGCCACAAATAATTTGGGAATCTTTTTATGAGGAATAAGATGAATGAAAAAAAAATAGTGACATGATATGGAATAAGGCAAAATGCCAAGTTGCATCAAAGGATAAAAAATGATCCTTTGGTTTTGAACCTTTTAAACATATGTTTTGAGTATATTTTATCTGTTTCTTTCATAACCTTTTACTATAACCTACATTACAACCCTTAAAAGTTTATTTTGATCAAATATAAATGTTTGAATCGAATGATCATATGTTGAGCTAAGGCATGCTTGTGACAGAGTAATGGAATCATGATCTGTTCTCATGTTTTATAGATTGATGTGTGAAAATGTGCAAAAAAAAAATGTGAAAAAAAAAAAAATGAAGACTCAAATTTAAAATTCGAAAAGACGATTTGGGTGAAAAAATGCCTAAGCTGAGAGTTGGATGGATAATTTTATATATGGAAGATCAATGTCATCCAAAGATCCTTCAAAGCTAAGACAAAGTTCGATGAGCTTCAAAATGATTTTAAAAGTCAATGGAATGAGTTTTTGAAAAAGGATTTTGGATTAATGTTAAAAATTATCTGAATATTCATTGTTTAGACATTGTTATACCATTCCAATACCATCTATAGTGATATACTTTGAATTTGTTTCTTTGCCTATTTATTTTTATACTAGACTCATTCTTGTGTTGATTATCTTTTTCTCAATTCATCTTGTACTCTCTTATTTTTATATCTCCAGAATATATCAAAAAAATATATAATTGCATTATATTGGTCATAATTTGAAATGATAAATATGAATGATAATGTTCATAAAAGATTCTTGTATTCTTTTGAAAAAAAATCCAGGATGATAAGAAAAAAAATAAAAAGATGGAAGAAACATGAGAATATGATTTGAAAAGGTAAATGGGATGATTAAGTGACAAATGTGATGATGGATTGGTCGATATAACCTTTGAGTTATGATCGGATTATGGAAATAATAAGGATTAGTTGACGAAATTTATTCTAAAATGGTTAATACTAAGACGCTAAAAAGAAAATGTGAGATGGTGGAGTCTTGAAAATCTTATTATAATAATTAATGTTAGTGACATCTGCATTACATGCATTGCGTTTGTATTGTTATTTGAACAATACATGTATATAATTTGATGAATATTTGAATCTTGGTTGGCCATGCATTTGCATTATGCAATGAACATTTGAATCATGGTTTAGAGTATGGCATCTGCATTATTATGAGGATCTAGATTATTGTATTTGTATCATTAAAAAAATATTTACGCCATTATTATGACATTCTTTATATGCAATGTCATAACGTCTAGATCAATGATCTTTTGCTAGACGTTAACTTAAGGAGTTGTCACTAATCTTTTTTTTGTTTAGGTACGATTAGTCATCTAACTGAATCTGTCATATTTTAAAAAAAAAATTTAAGCTTAACTCAAGTATCTTTAAAAAGGTATATTCAATTGCTATAAAATCAGAACTAGGTCTATTAGTACGGTTATGTGTGAAGAAAGTTATAGTACTCCCATAATATCCATCAAATGATGGTACCAACTGATTTAGTATTATCTTTTAAGCCTTAAAAATCTTATCAAATAATTAATTATTAAAAATTATTCTTAATTGATTTTAATACTTTTGATAAAAAATTAAGAAAATTTTCTCACATCATGAGTATACAAAAAATTATTGTTTCTCTTATAGGAGCTTTGTCATTAGATTATTTAACATTAAAAAAAAATTTAAGAAAAAATAATACTTTAACTTTTTCCTAAGATTTTTTTCTTATTTTTATTTAAAAAAAATTAGTGCATTTATGTAAGAAAATTTTGATATTTTTAACTTTTTTCTCAAATGCATTTTTTGAAATTGAGAAGGTTTTTATATAAGAAAAATTGATACTTTTAACTTTTCCTAAAAAATGTTTCCTTTGAAATATATTTTTGAGAAATTTTATTTTCTAAGGAAAATTGATACTTTCAACTTCTCCTTAAAACCCTTTCTTATTTAAGAAAAATTGATACTTTCAATTTTTCTTTAAAAATATTTTTAAAATATATTTTAAAAAAAATTTTTATTTAAAAAAAATTGATACTTTCAACTTTTCCTTAAAATTCTTTTTATTTTATTTTTATTTAAGAAAAATTTATTTTATTTTTCAACTTTTCTTAAAAATCTGTTCTTTTTGAAATATATCGTTTTTTATTTTAAAAATTAGTGAACTTCACAATTTTCCTTAAATCCTTCTTTTGAAATATTCGTTTTCAAGAAAAATTAATACTTTCAACGTTTTTTTAAAAAATATATTTTAAAAATTTTATCTTTAAGAAAAATTGATACTTTCAACTTTTTCTCCAAAAAATATTTTTTAAAATTTTTACTTTTAAGAAAAATTGATACTTTCAACTTTTCTTCAAAAAATATTTTTTGAAAATTTTTACTTTTTTAGGAAAATTGATATTCAATCATTCTTAAGAAAATACTTTTTTGAAGTTTTGTTTCTTTTGAAAAGTATTATTTTTGAAATATTTTTATTATTTTAAAAATTTTAATACTTTTCTTTTCTCCTATAGAAAAAAATTTATACATAACTGAATAAATACTATTAATTTATGAAAAATAAACAAAAACAAATAAATAAGTAGATAGAAAAAAATAAAAAAATTTCTTATCTTACTTTAGCTTGGCTTGAATGGGGTGTAGCTCTAAAGACAAATTCAAGCTAAAGTGGTTTGATGCACAGCTTGACTCCATCGCTTAGTAGCGTTCAATGAAGTGGACAGATGGGTCAATGCACTACGAGCCAGGTCGGACCTTGGGTGACGTGTGAATCCTTCCTATTTTTAAGGTCCAAAACGACATTGTTTTACATTGGTATAAAAGGTCAAAATTTTTTTCCTTCAGATGCTTTTTTGTTCTCTCTCTCTTTTGTCTTCTTTTTTCTTCTGTTTTTTTTTCTAAAAATGAAGAACGTCAGTTGAACTTTCATCAATTTTTGGGATTCAACATCAAAATTTGGGTTTATCATCGGAAAGTCACCAAAAAATTCAATCAAATTCTGAAATTTTCAAAAAATTCCCAAAAAAAAATCTCTAAAAAAACCTAATATCTTTTCTACTTTTTGAAATCCTCACCACATGGGCTTTAATCCAACCTTTAACCACAAAAATTCCAAAGAAACCTCTTTCAAAAAATTATATTTCTTTAAAAAAAGTTTTTTTGATACTTTTTTTCTATAATCTTTTCTTCACCCTCTGTGTGTGTGATAACGGTTTATATAGGGATTAAATCACAAAGACTAAGCCCCACATTAGTTGAAAAATTCAAAAAAATTAAAAATTCTTTAAAAAAAAAATAAACTTATTCATTCATCATTTTTATTTTGATTCCAAATAATCCTATTATCAACCTAATTTCAAAATACAAACCTCCTCATCCTAGAGTTCTATTAGGACTAAAACTCTATTTTCTAAAATGAACAACTTGGACTAAGTCAAAAAAAGATTTAGCATAAGCCAAAATCCAAAAATATAATGACTTGGATCAAACTTAAGTTTAAAATGAATAACTTGGACTAAGTTGAAGAAGGATCAGACACAAGTCAAAATTCAAAAACAAAATGGCCTGGATCAAACTCTAAAAAATGAATAATTTCGACTAAGCTGAAAAAAGATTTGGCATAGGCTAAAATTTGAAAACTAAATGACTTGCATTGAACTGAAGTTTAAAGAATGAATAACTTAAACTAAATCAAAGAAGGATATGGCATAGGTTAAAATCTAAAAATAAAATGATCTGAATTAAATCAAAGTCTAAAGAATGAATAACTTGGACTAAGCTAAAGAAAGATTAAACATAAGTCAAAATTTAAAAACAAAATGACCTAAATTGAACCAAAGTTTGAAAAATAAATAACTTAGACTAAGTCGGAAAAAGATTTGGCATAAGATTAAATATGAAAATAAAATGACCTAGATTGAACCAAAGTCTAAAATAAATAACTTAGTCTAAGCTGAATAAGGATCTAGCATAGGCCAAAATCTGATAACTAAATAACCTGGATCAAAACAAAGTTTAAAATGAATAACTTGAACTAAGTCGAAGAAAGATCTGGCATAAGTCAAAATCCGAAAATAAAATGACTTGAATTGAATCAAAATCTAAAATAAATACCTTGGCCTAATCCGATGAAGGATCTAGCATAAGTTGAAATCCAAAACAAAATGACCTAGATTGAATTAAAGTCTAAGAGTAAAAAATCTAGACTAAGCCAAAATACAATGGTATAAGTTATACCAAAATTTGAAACAACTACCACTTCATCAACTATGAATTTGAAACATCTTTCTATAAAAGTAAATTTCCTAACATGTGTACACGAAATGCTATGAAATGCTAATTTTTTTGAAATGCATACATGAATTGTTATGAAATGCCAAGCTTATTTGATTACGATAAAAATGTTTTCAAGCCCTTTTCTATTTCCATTTACTCTCTAGTTTCTTAGATTGGATAAATCTTTTCTATCCATTTCTGTCAAGATTAAAGCTTTTCTCAAAAAAACTTTTTAGATAACATATGGACCTTTCCAATTTAGAGTCCATTTTCTTTTATTGTCAATTGACTTAAGAGAATCTTCTTCAAAACCAATTCTCTTTCATGAAAACATTGAGGCCAAATTCTTATCATGTGCTAGCACTATTCTCCTCTGGTATAGCTGACCATGACATAGCATTGTCAATCATTTTTCCTCAATAAAATCCACTTACTCATAATATTCTCGGATCCATTCGACTTTTTCCAAATCAATTTCTTTTATAACCCTCAAAGATGAAATTTTTACTTTCACTGGCAACACAGCTTCCATCCTATAGACTAAAAAAAATGGGTTGTCTAGTTTAAGTACATACTAATGTCCGATAAGTGTGCAAAGTAAAATATAACTTTTCATGTCAGTCTTTATAGGTCTTGATAATCTTTGAAGAATTCTTTTAACATTCTTATTTATTGTTTTTACTACCACATTCATTTTTGAAAGGTAAGGTACCAAATCATGATACTGGATCTTAAACTGGACATATATGTCTTTCACATCTTATTATTAAGATTATTGGCGTTATCTGATATGATTCTTTAAGAGAGCCCATAATTGCATATCACTTATTTCTTAATAAACTTACACACCATCGATTGGGTCACACTGACATACGATGCGACTTCAACCCATTTGGTAAAATAGTCAATCATTGCAAAAACACACCTATGTTCATTTGAAGTTTTCGGTGTGATAGGTCCGATGACATCTATAGCCCACATTGAAAATGGGTATGAAGGTGTTATAACATGTAAAATATTTAGAAGGGCATGTATTTTATCTACGTAGATTTGGCATTTATGGCATTTTCCAATATAATCTATGTAGTCACTTTTCATAGTTGACCAATAATGCCCTCATGATTTATCTTGCCATCATATAACCATTTGCATGAGCTCCGCAAGTCTCATCGTGAACTTATTCAAGGATCTTTTATGCCTCTATTGTATTCACATATTTTAGGAGAACTAGATCTCGATTTCTTTTATACAAAATATTCCTATCAAGGAAAAATCCCATGGCCAATCTCCTAATGTTCATTTTTGTCATTTTCTGTTGCATGCCTTTATTTAAGAAAATTTTGATATTTTTAACTTTTTTCCTAAATACATTTTTTGAAATTAAGAAGATTTTTATTTTAAAAAAATTGATACTTTCAACATTTTCTTAAAAATATTTCCTGTAAAATACAATTTTGAAAAATTTTATTTCTAAGAAAAATTGATTATTTTAACTTCTCCTTAAAAAAAATTTATACCTTCAACTTTTTCTTAAAAATGTTTTTCTTTATTTAAGGAAAATTAATACTTTCAACTTTTCTTTAAAAATGTTTCTTTTAAAATACATCTTTTGAAATTTTTATTTTTTTAAAAAATTGATACTTTGACTTTCTTTAAATCTTTTTTTTGAAATATTTATTTTTTTAAAAATTAATACTTCGACTTTCCTTAAATCATTCTTTTGAAATTTTTTTTAAGGGAAAATTGATGCATTCAATTTTTCCTTAAAATTTTTTTTTACTTTTTTAGGAAAATTGATATTTCAATCCTTCATAAGGAAATACTTTTTTGAATTTTTATTTCCTTCGAATAGTATTATTTTTAAAATTTTTTATTATTTTTTAAAAATTTTAATATTTTTTTTCTCTCAAAAAAATTTATACATACTTGAATAAATGCTATTAATTTACAATAAATAAATAAATAAATAAATAAATAAAAATGAAAAAAAATCTTATTTTATTTTGGCTCAGCTTAGCTTTAATGGGGTGTGGCTTTAAAGATAAATTTAGGCTGAAGTGGCTCAATTCCACGGCTCAACAACAGCTTGATGAAGTAGGCAAATGGGTTGAAATGCTATGGGTTGGGTCGAACCTTGGGCAATGCGTGGATCCTACCTATTTTTAAAGTTTAAAATGGTGTCGTCTCAAGCCAATATAAAAGAAAAAAAAAATTTCCTTCATATGCATCCATGTTCTCTCTTTTTTTTTTTCTTCTTTCCTCTATTTTTTTTTCTAAAAATGAAGAATGCTAGTTGAATTTTCATTGATTTTTGGGATTCGACGTCTAAATTTGGGTTTATCATTGGAAAGTCACCAAAAAATTTGAATTTTCATCGAAAAATTTAATCAAATTTTGAAATTTTTAAAAAAATTAAAAAAATTAAAAAAAATCCCCAAAAAAACCTAATCGCTTTTCTACTTTTTGAAATCCTCAAAAGCACCACCTGAGTTCTAATCCAACCTCCAACCATAAAAATTTCAAAAGAACCTCTTTAAAAAAACTATCTTTCTTTAAAAAATTTTTTTGATACTTTCTGACTACTGTCTTTTCTCTCTTCCCTCTGTGTATGTGAACAATGATTTATATAGGGATTAAATTACAAAGACTAAGCCCCAAATCAGTCAAAAAATTAAAAAAAATTTTCTCTTTTTTTAAAAAATAAAACCCTAACTGTTCATCCATTTTATTTTGATTCCAAAGGAATCCTATTATTAGCCTAATTTCAAATAGAAACCTCCTTTCTTAGAGTTCTATTAGGATAAAAACTCTACTTTTATTTCTGAAACACATCGAATAAAAAAAACAAAGTCTAAAAAATAAGTGTATACATACAAAATTGACTTTGATGAAAGATTGAAAATTTTCATGAGACAAAATTTTAAACTTTTTAAGGAAAGTCTCTTAAGATAAGATCGTGAATTCATGAATAAGAACAATATTTTATGAAGAAAACCTTTATAATTTTGAGGTTGTGGAGCCCTTTAATGGAACATCTTCAATTTTAAGAAGAATTTGTAAGATTTTCAAGCATAAACCCTAAGAATTTTTGAATGAGAATTTTGAAGTTTTTTTTATGTGAATCTTTAAATGTTGGATGTGAACCCTTAAAATTTTCAAATGTAAGCCTTTGAATTTATATGTGAAACTTTAAAATTTCTTGTATGTGAATCTTTGAACTTGAATGTGAATATTTAAATTTAGATGTGAAACTTTAAAATTGTTTGAATGTAAATATTTGAATTTTTAGATGTGAAACTTTAAAATTTCTTGAATATGAATTTTTGAACTTGAATGTGAATATTAATTTGTAAATGTCAAGCTTTAAAATTTTTTGAATGTGAATATTTTAAATTTTAGATGTAAAACACTAAAATTTTTGAATAATAATCTTTAAAATCTTGGAAATGAATCCCTAAAAAAAAAAAACTTTTGGATATGAATCTCTAGAATTTTAGAATGTGAATCTTTAAATGTAGGATGTAAGCTTGTAATTTTGATGCGAATCTCTGAATTAAACTTTAAAGGTGAATATCTCAAATGTGAATATGAGTTTTTGATAATCAAAATTCTTACGAAACTAAAATTTTGAGAATCAAATTCTTGCGAATCTTTAAACATTGTGAAACTAAAATTTCGAAGATCAAATTCTTGTGAACCTAAAATCTTTGAGAATGAAAATTTTAATGATTCTAAAATTTTTGTAAATCTAAAAATTATTATGAATCTACAAGTTTTGTGAATCTTTGAATTGCGAACCTTTGAATTTCAATATTATGATTTTTTAAACTCAAATTGTGAATTTTTGAGTTTCAACTTGCATTATTAATTATCGAATTGTCAAGTTCTTGAATATTTCAAATTATGAATCTTTGAAGTTTTGAGATTTTGTAATTATTGTTAAGCTATACATAGATATAATGAATGTTTATATATTTGTTCGCAAAAAATGCACAAAGAAAAGCAATTGTAGACACTCTATTTTATCCAGAGTTTATATTTTATTTTATTTTATTATTTATTTTTTTAGTAAAAAAATTTTTAAAATGGCAAAGACTTTGTTAAAGAAGGATTGTTCAGTTGGATGAAAGGTTTTTTAAAAAATAAAATTTAATCTTAATCCAACTATCAGATAAATTCCTTGAAGAGTTTAATTCTAGTTGAAACACTGTTTGGACTTGAATTCTCATCTATAAATTGGTTCCAATACATGTAGAAAAGTTATAGTGATCAAAGAGGTAAATACACAAAAAATCAAAGGCAACAATAGAGAAAGCAATTAAGTCCAAATTTTTTAGAAAAACTTCTAGCAAAGGTTTTGTTTTAGTTTTGAAAGAGTTTGATCTGTTAGCACCACGGCCCGCGAACTTGTCAGGTGAACCGCTCCTAGCATCTTTGGCTCTAGCTAAGTCAAGTCAAGCTATCCCAGCCAGGTTTCTTTCCTACAGTCGAGCTGAGCCATACGCTGTAGCTTCAGTCAAACCATTTTTTTAATTTGATATTTTATTATTTTATTTTATTTTTTGGTTTTACTTATTTATTTTTGTTTCATGTTATTATTTTATTTATTTATATTTTGTAGGATTAAATTTTAAGAAAATTAGAAAAAATTATAAAAATAAAACTTTAATAGAATTTAGAAAATAAGTAATAATTATCCGATGATGAAATTTGTTGAAATTACAAATGGTTCATTTATATAAAATTTTCATGTGAGAATTTTTTTTTTAGATTTGACTCAAATGGAGGAAAATTTAGATAAAATTTTAATAAAAAATAATTAATATTTATTTTTAATTTTAAAAATAATAATAAATATAAATTTAATAAAATTTAGGAATTGAATTAACAATCACCCAATAATGAGATTCTTAAAAATTTTAAATAGTAAATTTTTAAAAAAAATCTCTAGGTAAGAAATTTTTTTAAATTTAACTTAAATGGTGGAATAATTTAAATGAAATTTTAATGAAAGTGAATGTAGTTTTTCTCAAATAATTAAAAATTAAAAATTTAGATGAAAATATTTGACAATTATCTAATAATGAAATCTTTAAAAAATCACAAATGGTTGAATTTTCATAAGATTTCTAAGGTAAAAAGTTTTTTTCTAAATTCATCCCAAATGGTGAAAAAATTTAAATAAAACTTCAAAAAATAATTATCATATTATTTTTTTTCAAAGATTAAGAAATTAACAAAAGTTTATATTCTAAATTTGGCTCAAATGGTGAAAATTTTAAAAAATAAAACTTGTAGGAATTTTTTTAAATAAATCAAAATGGTGAAAAATTTAGAAATAAAACTTATAAAATAAAAAAATAAATTCTGAGGATGAAATTCTAAATAATCGTAAATGTATGATTATCTAAAATATTTCTAGGTAAAAAATATTTCTAATTTAGGCTCAAATAGTGAAAAAATTAATATATTTGTAATAAGAAAAAAAACAAATGATTAAGTTTTTCGATGACAGAACTTCTTCAAAAAAACAAATGAGATTCTTGAATACTTTTGAGGTGAGAAAATATTTTTTAAAATTTTTATCAGATTAATGGAAAAATCTTAACAATTATTTCTAATATTTAGAAATTAAAATAAAAACCATTAGAACATAAATTCTTAGAATAATTTAAAATAAAATAATACTGTTTTTATGATGGGCATTATAAGAGTACTATAACCTTCTCTACATGTAACTGAACTCTTAAATTATGTTCTAATTAGTAGACCATACATATTCTTTTAGGAATCTTTAATCAAGATTAAAACATTTTTAAGATGATAGATTCACTTAAGTAACTAATCACACCTTAATAAAAAATTGGTGACGACTCTTTTTTATTAAGTCTTTTTCCAAGCCAAACCCTTTTTGGGCACTAAGTTACTTACGGAATCGTAAATCGTTTCCGAAAAAACTTTGTTTGGTGCATAACCATCTTTCTCAACGTTGATAATCAAATCCTTTTTCATTAACTTTTTTTGTGACTTTTCTTATTAAGTTTAATTGTAGATCCATAAATCTATAAATTATGACATATAATAAAATCTTTTCATAATGCATTCCACCAAGGATGTCTTGTGATAGTTATTCGATGCTTAGTAAATAAATTATGATCAGAAAAACAAACATTTGAAAGCACTTATTGCATCAATTTCAGGGCACAAAATCATGCATGATTCTAGGGGTTTAAACACTTGAGCACTTATTGCAAATACTGGATTACTTCCGGGAAGCTGCTTGGGCTTTTTATTGGGGTAGAAGCGAAACTTTTGTCAGAACTCTTTTTTATTCAATAAAGTATTCCAATTACAAGAAAAAACTGGGAGATTATCCCTAGGGATTACTTTCGGGATGCTGCTTAGGCAATTTTTTTTGGGGTTATAATGGCAAGAGGAGTCGGGACAAAGAGATATCATATCATACCATGAATGTTTACTTTTACTATTGATATTCAATATTAAGGAAGGAATATGGTAAAGAATGGACAAATCATGATCACTTTCGGTAAAATGTGTTCTCACCATCCTTTGACAAATTTCTAATAACTTTAATAAGTTACATCAGTGGAAAGACTGATGTACGCTAAATGTACGCTAATGTTCAACATTACATCTTATGTTTTTGTATTTTGAGGAGGTTAATAATGTATGCAAGTACTTGAAAATCATGAGTATTTGTTGTTTATCAGAAATATATATTCCTGTAATGGAGGAAGGAAAAATATGCCTGCAATGGGAGCAATTAGAGAAATGCATATGAACTTGCTCTATCTATAATAATAACTCTGGTAATTGAATTATTGCTGGACCCACGCCCCAAAGAATATACTGTTGAACCTACCCCAATTTCCTAGCCCTTTTGGTCACTTGCAGACCCATCCAACTAATTTCTACCTAAGATGTGACCACATCAACCCAGTGAAAGTGTTTCCGCCTTTGCCAATTATTGTTGCCGTTAAGGGTCTTAGGCCTTTTTAGACGATGGACTTTGCTGGCTAAGATACAATTAGACAGGAAGATATTTGTGGTTTTGGTCTCGGAGTAGCTTGGTTGAAATCTTCTCCTATTCAATTCGGGATGTACGTGATTGCTAGCTTCGTCGATTTTTTTCACCTGCCTGGTTCAGCGGCTTTATGAGAAAAGAGATAAGCTAAATTCCTAAAAAGGGCAGGAGGGTCGACTTGCTTCCGGAAATTCCACAACGCATTATATATGAAATTTGTTTGTGTGCATTGATGAGTGGGACAGAAGGTGATAAAGTTTTCTTAGATAATTATGCTCTATATATATATATTTATAGCATATTGTTGCAAGAGATTTTCCAAGATTCTCCTTCCCTTTGAGAGTCGACGGGGAAAAAATGCTTTAAAATGTTGAAATTATCAATCAATTGATCACACATCATATTGCGTGAAAATTGATAAATTAAGTAATGACGATTTTCATTGCTCATGTTTCATTTAGATGATCTGTGAAAATATTTTTTATCCAAATGAAGTATTAATACGGAAATTTTCAGTAAAATTAAATAAAGCTTTTAGGTGTGGGATATGTTTAATGGATAATAACCATTTATTTCCACACGTAATTGCTAATCTAAAACTCGTATTATTAATTCTTTTTTTGATGGAGGCATGTGCAGATGTGAGATTATGATCCTTAATTTATCTACTAGCCAAGTTTCTAACTTCATTTATTTTATGATTCAACAATACTTTTGAACAAAAATGTTGCATTATGTGAAAGCATTGGTATATTTGTCCAACGAAGCCAAATCTAGTTATGGTAAAATCTATTAAATGTCGACTGATTAAGTAGCAAACTCATATATAAATGAAATGACCAGATCAATATCTAACACCATCAAAAGAAACTTTTGGCAAAAGATTGTAAGATAAATCAAAAACCAACAAAAGGTTACTGATCAATTCATACTAATATCATTTGATATTTTGACATTCCATTTCTCAAATAAATCTTTACTTAGTCCTTCTCACCGAAAAAGAAGCTGAATACATATGACAACCCAACCCACAATCATCAATACTGATGCACGCATGAAGGGGAAAGTTTCAGTAGTTGGCTATGCAACCTACTGCTGCAACCTCCATCTAAATTGCTGAATTTGGAGACTTTTTGGTCCACCATGGTCTGCACTTGGCTACCTCTAGGTTCAGGACCATGACTCCAATTTCGACTACCCTTTGGTTCGGTGGTTCTTAGGTCTAGGCTTCTATAATAAGAAACTTCCACTTAGCCCTCCCAACCATTACGGTCACAGGTCACCGTTACTATATAACATTGTTGAAGCTCGGGTGCAAACGACTGAACTTAGGCCTAAGCTATTCGAACCTTTACATTACCTTCCGCAACAAAACAATCGAGTTTGGGATCAAATATAATTGTATTGAAACCCGTGTCAAGTTATAGTTCAACACAGTTGAATTGGTTTAATTAATAAACCTAATCAACTAAAAAACTCAAGTTAAAACTCAAGTTTCAACTCAATCAAAACCAAAAGTTATAGGTATTGTTTCTGTTAACATACCGAAATAAAAAATAACCACACGGAATTGGATGAGGACCCAAGCTGAGTATAGATGGACCATTCCCCGGCTGATTTGAAAAAATTATGTAGCATAAAATGAAGACGGTGACTGGTCCAGCATTATAACTTAGACGCCCATTGCTTTCTCTTACACTGGCTGTAGTCTTTAAAGACCGGGTATATATGGGCTCACAGTTCTCGTTTTGAAGTGATATTCCTACAGCACTCAATGAGCCCAGTACACTAATATAAATGCATTTTTTTTCTCTTTCAAGGCCCAAAGCTGATGAAGTACTACTAATTAAAGTGGCCCTAAAGATTTTAGTTACTACTACCAGAAAAGATTTTCTGCTTCTTGTTTGCTGTTTCCTTATCAAGTTATTGATGTTGATCGGCAAGTGAATTATAAGCAGAGGCTGAAGCTGCAGGGCTGGCAAACACACCTCCTACTATTACTTGTGAATTATCAGCTTGACCATCCACATCGCAATTGTCAACAGGAGCCTCATCCAAAGTAGCAGTCTCACGATTCGGAGCTGTATCTTCATCCATAAAACAAGCTCCAAGATTGACTTTTCTGAAGCTTCTGGACCTTCAACAATCAATGACTTCGGTAAAGCCTCCCGTAACTATAGAAGGCATGTCTGACTTGTCAAAGGATCAGCCACTCAAATAAACAGCAGACTGATCTGAAACCAATGTTTCTGTCACAGACAGAACCATTCTGGAATTATAACCAGTATTATCAGTTTTGGGAGCTTCTCTAAAAGCAGGCTCTGTGTTGGTGTTATCACTTTCAGCAGTTTGAGGCAGGTCCATTATATTGAGAGAGTCCAGTTGAACTCTAGAACCTACTTGACCACCACCAGGAGAAGGAGTTTCTTGAGACACATCTTTCTTTTCACTGGCATTTAGGGGGCATGTACTATCAGCCTCCATTTTACTATCTGTAATTGAATTTTCATTTGGAATCTGTCTTGAATTTGCAATGTTGTCTCACCCAGTATGGGTCTTGCATTCTGCTTTTAAAGAATCAGCTCTCTGAACAGGGGCATTAATCACAAGAGATGCAGCGACCTCCAGTTCTTTTGCATCAGCTTCAATCTTAAATTGCCTTTTACTTTTTTTTTTTTTTTTTTTTTTTCTGTTGGAACATCACAAGTTGGAGCTGCTTTTTCATGAGATGGTATGCTCACAGCTGATTTACCACCTAAACTTTGGTTCGGGACTACCTCCTCAAGAAACCTTGCTTGATAACGGAGCAGTAGGAGTATTCCTGCCCTCATTCTCAGCAGGTTAAAAATTTTTATGAAAATTAACATTTTAATTCATAGAAACATTAATCTTTTGATACCTTGAACTTTTTTCTAATATTGATATTCAAATCACTCTAATTTCTTTTCCTTATATCTTCATCATGTCAAATATAAAATTATGATAATTGCCTTTAAATTGTTAGTAAATAATAAAAGAAGAGAAATAATAGAAAAAATTTTTAACTTTGAAGCGTGAATAACATTTTTTTTAAAAGTAATTATATTTTTAGGATATAATAAAGTTTTAAATTCTCCAATCAGAAGTAATGAAATTGATTATACTAAAATATTTATTTATAATGAATAAACAGACATAAATTTCTATTTAGATGGTTATAACTTTCTGTATAATCATGATCTTTATGAATAATAATATATTTATATTTAAATAGTTATAACTTTTTATCATATGATAATTATTTATATTTAAACATAATTATTTAAAATATAAATAAAATTAATACAAAAATTAATTTTACTCATCAATAATTAAATCTTTCTATCTTATGTGGGATGCACAACATTCTAAACTATCAATACCTACTACTACTTGTAAGCAAGCTCTATATGATCAAAAGAGTTCCATAAGCTAGAATTAATCCATTTCCATCCTAATATAAATGCCCTAAACTCCTGTATTCTTCTTTGGTGAATTTTTTAGGCAACCATATTCAATCCTTGCCTTTTAGAACTCAAAGTCATCTTAATTTATAATTAGTCACTTAAAGACTAAATTTTTTATCCTTTTTTATTTTGGGAGAATGGATATTCAAACTCAACTCTTTAAGCAGAAGATACATGGAAATATCGTCAAGTCGAATGTCCAGATGCACTTAAAACCAAACTTTAAAGCTTAAAGCATAGCTGCTGGTCATGCCATCGCTGTATGTTCTCGATCATCCAATTTCTGTCCTAATAATGATCGTCTGCAAATGGTAGAGATATGAATAAGGATGGCAGAGGGGATATATGGGGACCTTTTTCCAGCGAGGGAATTGTCATGTAGCCGAAATGCCACGTGTGAACGGCCCCCCTTTATCAAGCAAAGCCAATCATGCACCATGAATCATACATACGAACTACTCTATACATAATATATTATCATCGACATATATCTAATACTAGCTAGTATTTATCTACTTCCAGACATTCATGCATACACACATATATAAGAGTGATTCACAACTCTCTACGTAGCATGTCTTTCCATCATTAAAAATTTAAATGTGAAGATTAATCAGAGTGATCCTCAAAATCATTCAAATTTTGTCTGCTCGCTCAAAACATCGTTATAAACATGTACATTGAGATGACTTGACGTGAAACCTTTTCCATCGAGTGTTGCTAAGCCTTAAACGACGGTATCTTCAAGTTGAAAGAATGAAATCTTGTCTCTTTTTTCAAATTATTTGGCAAGTTTTGTATGTCAACGTAGGTCTTATCTGGTTTGATGATATCAATGGATGATACCATGAGCATCCATATATGTATGTATGTGTATATATATACATAAATATGGGAAATGGAAGTAACCTAATTTGATTTCATGGATGCATGACACAAAATCGTCATGATTACATGCTCTTTTAATTTAGTCAAAATGCTTGAATTAAAATATCTATTGATATTTTTATATTTATATAATTTATATATATGTTGGTGTGTGTATATATATATATATATGTATATACACTTGTTAATACAAATATTGAAAAATATTATCAACATTTTAAATTAAATATTTTATATTTGATAAAGGGCAGGAAGAAAAGAGGATGAAAAGAAAAAGTTTGAGAAAAACATAATTTCCTTTTCTTGATAAAGAGAGAACAAATTGGATATATAGATCTAGACATTTTTTAAATGAAGCACATGTTCAAGAAAATTTACTAATTAATTTTTATTAGATAATTCTATGCTCAGCCTTTTTTTTGTCTTTGTTTTTCATATCTCTTATACCAAATGTTAAAGATAAATTTTTCTTCCTTTAATTAATTATAGTTAAATCAATAAACTTTTGATCTAAATGTGAAATAGATAAGCCATTAGGCATGTGCATGTGCAAGTGCAAATTTAGCAAGACATTTAATTTTAATGTATATAATATTACATTTTTAATTTTTTTATAAAAATAATATTTCTTAAGTTTAAAAAAAAATAAAAAATTATGAAAAATAATTTTAAAATATAAAAAAAGGGATTTAAGTGTTAAAAAATATAATTTTAAAACATAAAAAAATAGATAGAAAAAGTATATATAGTATTATACATATATAAATATATACACATGGCAATATCAGACAAGAAAGTATAGAAAACATATCACTGGATCTGCAGCCTCATGTAATGATTGCTTTCTCATGTGAACCACCTAGATGGCATGAATATTGAATTGAATACATATAATTAAAACGGTAATTATTACTATATTTATTATACTATTTCCGGATTGCTTTGGAATTTTGGTCTAATGGTACTACCTCTTCCTGTTTTCTTCGCATTTCGCAGACAAAGCAAACTTGTAATAGGTTACTGTTGTTCTGGGGGCACATTTTCTCTGTTCACCCTTGCTATTTGAGCATCAACTGACAGATGAGGAACAGGATTAAAGGGAGAGAAATGATAAGAGTAGTGTGAATATGTTAACTGAGGATGGTAAAAGAAATATGAAAGTAGAAGAAAATGGTTGGATCATTTTGGCAAAAAGGTGTGGGGGACTAAAGGAGGCAACGCCAGCCAGCAGTGTCGCTAGCCTGCACAAGCATTTGATGGCCTTTTGGCAAGACTTTGAGCAGAAGATATGCTCCCATGCCAATCTACAACCCATCACTTCGTCTCCGCAAAATCCTCTACCTCTCATATTACTTCCCAAATCTTCCAAAACTGCCTTTATTTGTTCAAATCATTTACCGTTATATATTGCCTTTGCAGAATTGTATGGGTAAATTTGTAGATGCTGCATTATTCATTCTCCTTAAACCCTACCCCAAAAAACCCCCTAATAAAATGTAAAATGCTTAGCATTCATGATCTGATCATCATCTCTTCTCTGCCAAAATGATATAAGCAAACTTAATACTATAATATATCAATAAAGAAAAAAAATGGTGGTGATCTCTGTTTTTGAAGCTTGACATCTTAAAGATATTGTCATGGTACATACAAATTTGTGAGATATTATTAATTTTGATTTATTGAATCTCACAATTTTATTTTATAAAAAATATTTCACAAATTGAAAATGATATCCCTAATTCGACTCTAGTTATATATAGTCGATATAAAATTCTTGATTCATCTTTAGAATCATGACACATATGCATTTAGCTATGATATTATTATTATTATTATTATTGTTGTTGTTGTTGTTGTTATTTTGTTTTTTTAGATAGAAAGAGAAAGAAAATAAATTTTACCTAGACGTATGTACTTGTAAGGTTGCAGTATATGCAATTAATTTTAAGCATTTTCTTTACTAAAAACAGGGTTTAAATTTATTTTTGCTTGTCTGGGAAACTAACGTTTGCCAATTGCAATCAGATTTATTTTCTGTAAGGCTAAATATTAATTAACTATACAGCTCAGACACTTAAAATATAGAAACTAAAACTTTTCATCACTTGATACCTGATGGGATATATACAGGGAGTACTGCATATATAAGTGTAGAACAGCTTGGAAGACATTAATGAGTTTTTGAGCAATAACATTGAAGACAAATACTTGCATGTGCAAATGCATTTATATAAAAAGCAGCGTCTATCAGTTGATTTTTTTTTATCTCTTTTATTATATATAGTTGTAATATACATAAATATATATATATATATATATATTTTTTTTTTGTTTTCTGAAATGTTTTTGAGGGGCAAAGAGGAGAAAGGGTTCTTGCAGATAGGGTTTTGTTTTGTCATGTATCCCGGGGTTGAGTAGTATCATATATTCCAACCTCCTTTTAACTTTTGTCTTATTGATCTTGTTTTGCTTGGGTGACATGAAGTCACGTGAATGCCTCTCAGGCCTCTTCTTGCCCCCACTCTTGGCCCCTGCTTTAATTTCCGCACTCCTTTATAAGACCCTTTAACACTATTGATTAGGCCCCCTATGCCATTATCCCATTTATAGTTCATGCCTTGGTCTTCTAATCCACTTGTCAACACACCTACAATTCTTTGATCTCTTCTCTTTGCCAATGACACCAGTCTATCTGAACCCACCGGCCCCTTCCTTTCCCCTTGTGGAGGTAAAACAGGAGCAACATCTCCAGCTTTTTCTTTCACCCCAACAACCTGCTGCTTCTTCTCTGTCTGCTGATCATCCTACTACTTTCTTCAACACCATTACTCAAGATCAAAGCGTAGCAGCAGTGACTAAACCTGAAGACTCAAAACCCTATGATCACAAGGCAAGAACTTTTTCACTAAATTCCTTTTTTGTACATATATAAAGTAAATTCATGATGTATCCTGCTGCAGGTTTTACTTTAAAATTAATTTCTTTTACAATTCTTTCTTTTGATCTCATGCAATGATGTTCTTGTTTTTGTGATCCTAGGTAATTAAGAAATCCCCCAAATGTTAGCCAATAATTCTTAATTTTCAAGTGATTAGTCTTTTAATATTAGCTTTATGATCATAAGCTAATATCTAAATATCGATCTTTTGATCTCTCTCTCTTGATCTGCTGGTTTCCATCTGATCTTCCATCAAAAACTACATAAATTTCTAGGTTTTAATATGTCAATATTTTATGTGGACGTGTATATACAGGTTTAATCATCTTATCTTTGATTATAAATAGGTCAATAAGTTCATGACTCGTGAGGGATCAAGTGAACGACAACCAAGCTCATTGATATCTTCACTTGAATATTCTGGGGTGGATATTCATAGCGCAGCCAATGGCCATGATTTATCCTTTAGTAGAAAAGAGGGTGGGGATTATGAAAGTGCAAGTAATAATAATGCATCATCATCGGTAAAATGGATGTCTTCCAAGATGAGGCTAATGAAAAAGATGATGAACTCCAATTGCAGTAATGGATCAGGAGATAATAAACCAGTGAATAAGTTTCAATATCCGATTCATGATAGCGATAATAAATCCAATTCTTTAAGTAAAACCAATAACTCCATTAGAGTCTGCTCCGACTGCAACACAACCACAACACCTCTTTGGAGAAGTGGCCCTCGAGGTCCCAAGGTAATTAAGTTATTTTCCCTAGTTGTCTTTAGCCAGTAATCTGTATAAAATTTTACATGAAGTTTACTGATTCTGAGAGGTGAGAACTTGGGCAGTCTCTCTGCAATGCTTGTGGGATTCGGCAAAGGAAGGCAAGACGAGCCATGGAAGCGGCGGCGGCTGTAAATGGTGCAGCTGTTCCGACAGATGCAACATCTATGAAGATTAAGGTACACATCAACAGGGAAAAGAAATCACGTACGAGCCATGTTAGGCAATACAAGAAACATCAGTTCAAGGATCCTTCGGATTATAATTCAAGCCACAAGAAGCTTTGCTTCAAAGAGTTGGCATTAAGTTTGAGCAAGAATTCAACTTTGCAGCCTGTGTTTCCTCAGGATGTGGAAGATGCTGCAATCCTCCTAATGGAACTATCTTGTGGCCTTCTTCACAGTTGATTTTTTTTTCCCCAAATAAATTTTGTTGCTTTTATGTAGGAATTATTGGTAGTAGTTTGTTTGTGTGTGTGTGTGTGTGTGTGACCAAGGGAGAGAAATTAAGGAGTGACCCTCTATATGTAGCCAAACCAAATAAATAATTCCAGCTCATCTAGAAATAATGAAAACAATAACATTCTAAAATGTTTTCCAGTTTAAATATTTTCTAGCTAGCCAACCATGCCAAGATTAATCACTCAATCCAAGTTTTAAGAATATATATATATATATATATATATATATATATATTAGCTATGATAAAAAATAGTTGAAAGATTGGATTTTATTACCTTTTTTTATCATTATACTATCTTAGTATATAAAATGATTTAATCCTTCAAAATGCGCAAGATTATTTTTAATTTATGAAACTAAACTTATGTACCTATTATACTATTAAAAATTATATCAAAAATTTAATTTATATAAATTTTGAAAAAAGATACTTTAATTTGATCAATAAATAAAATTATATTATTCTAATCTTTGTATATATTAAACACAAGATAAAATAAAATTATTTAACTTAATCTTTTTCATAATATCATTTTATCTTATTTTATTTATAATATTAGCAAACATGTTAGTATTTTTTTAGGGGCTTATGTATAAAATTTTATTCATTTATTGGTTTAATTGGTATGTTTCATTAGAACTTTGAAAACTTTTCATAGATAAATTGTACATATTTATATCTGTCTTAATTAGAAATTGATTTGAAGTTTTTTTTTTTAATTTTTTATTTTGGGCAAAACAATGCAAAAGCAATGAAGAAAACCTGTATTAGCAACTTTACTATAACCCCACAACCATGTGATGGAATACTACTACGGCTAAATTTGGATAGGGAAATTAAATTATGAAATGATAGGTCACGGGTGGCCACAAAAAAAAAAAAAAAAGTTCTTCTCATCATCTCATGGGATTTTTATTAGGTCAATTTTTTCTTCGTGTATGGACCCTGGGCTCTCTCTCGAGTCATAATGCCATCATCATATGCTTTGATGAAACAAACAAAAACTATAGAAATCATGATCATAATCATGTTGTTTAAAAGTTTAATCCAAACAAGGTCAGAAAATAATTTTATTTATAAAGATCACAAAGTATAAGAGTGTGTGAAAAAAATAAAAAGTTGGACAGCTTTTTAAAGTTAGTAAATTGGATTAATTTCAGAGTTTTTTTTTTTTTATCTCTTGTTGTGTGTTAAGATTCCAGGCTCCAACCAGAACTCACTCAACAGGCCTGTAACTCTCAATCAATTTTCATTAACACCTCCTTTTGCCTTTTTTAACATTCATTCTTTTTAAAACTGTGTTAGGTCAACCAAGGAAAGTAACCAAAACTGAAACTGTTTTAAGAATATTTTTTGCCAATTTGACCAGCAAAACCCAACAACCCCAATTCTTTATATATTACCCTAAACTAGAATTATTATAGTAATACAATTAGTGGGCATTCAATTAAAAAAAAAAAAAACCATGATCTCATAAAATATTATATTTAAATAATTAAATCAAATGCGCCAAGCTAACTCCATTATTTTTTAAGAATTATGTAAAAATTAAAGCAATGCAAATAAAAAATTATTATAGTCCTTTTGAAAGTAGATACTCACTCATAAAGTAAAGGAAACCTAAGTACCAAGTCTTTGCCCAATAGGGATAGATTCTTTATTTATTTTATTTTATTGGCTTAACAATTTGTGTAAATTTGGTGTTCCAAAAGTCCCAACTTCCACGAGTGGTAAAAAAGTAACAAAATCCCAACCGTGCAATTTCAATCGTAGGGTCCATATTTCCACCAGCTAAAACCGGAGCTACAGCCAAGAGGTGAGAATAAAATCTGGGACTCCTATCAGTTTAGTTCCAACTTACAACTTCAGCCACAGACAACTTCCAAGGATGATCACATAATTTTTTTTCCCAATTATGTCCTCCACCCAATCTATGGGTCCTATCTAAACCTAGAAAGCAAACCAAAAAATTCCCATTAAAAAATTTAATTAGAAAACAAAATCTGTTAAACTTGGATGTCACGTTCACAGTTTCAGAATTCAGACTACGATGGTTTCTCCAGGAGGGACTTCCCATTACAAGTGGTCCAATCCTACTGTACAAAGGTAACAAAAAAAAAATCTAAGATATTCATTTGCCCACGGTAATCCTCTTTGTATTTGAATTTTAAACATGTGAGCTGGAGGCTGAGGGATAAGCTGGATTGTGAGATTGTGAAAGATATTCTGCCAACACAGAATCTCCATGCTTCATTCAAAAGCAGAGAAAAAAATAAAACAATTAAATTTTTATTCCAGGGTTTTGTTTGAATAAGGAGGATGAAATGAATTGTGATCCATTAAATCTCAATCTGTTAACTTGCAATTACTTCCGTTCATTCTCTTTTGGAAATTTGTGATTTTTTTTTTTTGTTTTGCAGACTCTGATATATTTTATCCTCGAAAAAATCTGTCTTTTTCTCCATAGGTATAGAGTCACCCACCATCACCATACTTTGAAGCCCACAAAAATGCTTTATTTTCCCACAAAAAATGCTTAATTTTTTAGATATTCATTTATTATTTAAGCACAACCATATATATATATATATATATATATATATATTAGACAATTTTTTCTAACAATTCCACCAAACCTCTTCTCCTATCACTAGCTTATGAAACAAACGATAGACATTTAGCATTTTCTCTCAACAACCGAAGTTTCTTTTTTTCTTCTTCCTTGCATTTCCATTACTAGAACCTTAAAAAAAAAAAAAAAACTCTTCCATGGAGCGTGCAAGGAAGGTGGCTAACAGGGCAATCCTGAAACGTTTGGTTAATGAAGCCAAGCAATCACGCAATGGTGAGATGAGCTCTAGATCACCTGTTTCGTACGCACCTTCAAGGTATGTGTCTTCACTGTCACCATTTGGTTCCAAGAGTTACAACAGATCAGATTTGTTAGGGACTAGAAATGTATCGAACGATGTTGGTTTTGGTGTTGGGTCACAAATTCGATCCATTTCTGTCGAGGCCTTGAAACCAAGTGATACTTTTCCCCGCCGTCATAACTCTGCAACCCCTGAAGAGCAGACCAAAATGGCTGAGTCGTGTGGATTTGATAGCCTTGATTCCCTTATTGATGCCACTGTGCCTAAAGCTATACGTATTGATTCCATGAAGTTTTCTAAGTTTGATGGGGGGTTAACTGAGGCCCAAATGATTGAACACATGAAAGATTTGGAATCAAAGAATAAGATTTTTAAGTCTTTCATTGGAATGGGTTATTATAATACTCATGTTCCTCCTGTGATTTTGAGGAATATAATGGAAAATCCAGCTTGGTACACTCAATACACTCCTTATCAGGCTGAGATATCTCAAGGACGTCTTGAGTCTTTGCTTAATTTCCAAACTATGGTTACGGATCTTACTGGATTGCCTATGTCAAATGCTTCATTGCTTGATGAAGGAACTGCTGCTGCTGAGGCTATGGCCATGTGTAACAATATACTGAAAGGAAAGAAGAAGACTTTCATCATTGCTAACAATTGTCATCCACAGACGATTGATATTTGTAAGACCAGAGCTGGTGGTTTTGATCTTAAAGTGGTTACTGCAGATCTTAAGGATATTGATTACTGCTCTGGTGATGTTTGTGGGGTTTTGGTTCAGTATCCTGGTACTGAGGGTGAGATTTTGGACTATGGAGAGTTTATTAAGAACGCTCATGCTCAGGGTGTTAAGGTTGTCATGGCAAGTGATTTGTTGGCATTGACAATGTTGAAGCCCCCAGGTGAACTGGGAGCAGACATTGTTGTTGGCTCAGCACAGAGGTTTGGGGTGCCGATGGGGTATGGTGGTCCTCACGCTGCATTTTTGGCTACTTCCCAAGAGTATAAGAGGTTGATGCCAGGACGAATTATCGGTGTTAGTGTTGATTCTTCAGGGAAGCCTGCTTTGCGTATGGCAATGCAAACCCGGGAGCAACATATTCGCAGGGACAAAGCTACCAGTAACATCTGCACAGCTCAAGTAAGAGCTTCATTGTTGATCTCATTAATTTTGTGTTTTCCTTTAGAAGTACTTCTATAGAGGTTTCGAAACTCTTGAAATGCTAAGCTTTAAAAGTTTTGAAGGCGCAAACTTATTGTCAGGGTAATGTTAGTAACATAATTTCTCTTTTTCTAAACTAATAGAGCAAGTCCTTATTTGAATGAATTTGCTTTGCTTTGTTTGATTTGATATCTTGTTTTATCTAGGCATTACTGGCAAACATGGCTGCTATGTATGCTGTTTATCATGGACCTGAAGGCCTAAAAACCATTGCGCAACGTGTTCATGGTCTTGCTGGGGCATTTGCTTTGGGACTGAAAAAACTTGGCACTGTGGAAGTTCAGGGCCTTCCCTTCTTTGATACTGTGAAGGTTACATGTGCTGATGCCCGTGCAATTGCTGATGCTGCTTACAATAATGAAATTAATTTGCGGGTTCTAGACGCCAAAACTGTGAGTCTGATTGCTTCTGCAATTTTATTTGGTCAAATATTATTATATATTGTGAGATTATCAAGACTTTGGTTCATTTTCAGGTCACTGTTTCTTTTGATGAAACAACTACCTTGGATGATGTGGACAAGCTTTTCAAAGTATTTGCTGGTGGCAAACCAGTGAGTGCTAATAATCTTTTCCATAGTGATAATATTCACACATTTTTTTTCCTTTTGACTTACAATCACCTCTACCTGAACTTTCAGGTCTCATTCACTGCTGCATCTCTTGCACCAGAGGTTGAAAATGCAATTCCTTCTGGACTATTAAGACAGAGTCCTTATCTTACTCACTCAATCTTTAACACGTATGACACTTTCATGAAAAGATGAACTACTTGTAGCTTATAAATCAAATGTGCCACTCTCACTTTTATTTGTTTTCTTTTCAGGTATCACTCAGAACATGAGTTGCTTCGATACATTCACAGGTTACAATCAAAGGATCTCTCATTGTGTCATAGTATGATTCCATTGGGATCTTGTACGATGAAACTGAATGCAACTGCTGAAATGATGCCTGTGACATGGCCTGGTTTCACTGACATCCACCCTTTTGTCCTTCCTGAGCAGGCTCAGGGTTATCAGGTGCTTATTTGCAAATATATCTTAGCCTAGAACTTCTTTATGCTTTTTTTTTTTTAATTTCATGTAGTCAAGAGTAAATTTAAATCATTAGTTTATTGACGAATTATAGCTTTCTATTCGATTAGGAAATGTTCAATAATTTGGGTGAACTATTATGTACCATCACTGGGTTTGACTCTTTCTCTTTGCAACCTAATGCTGGTGCTGCCGGTGAGTATGCTGGACTAATGGTTATCCGCGCATATCATATGGTAAGTGACACTAACCAGCTTATAATCCTCTTCAATAAAAGAAAAGGAAATCCTTTAACACATGCAATGCTTCTATTGATTATGCTGACACATACCTGGACGAATACTGCAGTCAAGAGGAGACCATCACCGGAACGTGTGTATCATTCCCGTTTCAGCACATGGGACAAATCCTGCTAGTGCTGCTATGTGTGGAATGAAAATTGTTTCTGTTGGAACTGATTCCAAGGGTAACATCAACATTGAAGAATTAAGGAAAGCTGCTGAAGCTAACAGGGACAAGTTGTCTGCTCTTATGGTATGAATGATTACATTCATTGCTACGATTCTTTTTAAGGCCAGGAAATTGCTAACGCAAATCGAATTTATTATTTTAATTTTAGGTCACTTATCCTTCAACCCATGGAGTGTATGAAGAAGGGATTGAAGAGATATGTAAAATAATCCATGACAATGGAGGTCAAGTGTACATGGACGGGGCTAACATGAATGCCCAGGTCTTTTTTTGGCTAATTTTATCCTTTTTTCTTTACTGATTTTACTTATTTTTTCTAAAGAAAACTATTTTTTATTTTCTTTTACAGGTGGGTTTGACAAGTCCGGGTTTTATTGGAGCAGATGTTTGCCATCTGAATCTCCACAAAACCTTCTGCATTCCACATGGAGGTGGTGGACCTGGCATGGGACCTATTGGTGTCAAGAAGCATTTGGCACCATTTCTGCCTTCACATCCTGTGGTATATGCTCCCTGAGATATACATGTGCATGTATATGTACTAAGTTCTTTGGCTTTTTCATGTTCATCTTATGAATCTTTAAACATCCCTGTGAAATAAATGCATCCTAAAAGTTGGTTTGGATTGGATTTCATTTCTGTGTCTTATCTTTGGAATTAGCTAATTATTTGTAATCTTATCATAGCAACAAAGACAACTGCCCCTGAAATTCTGAGCATATCATTTCAAATGTTAGCAATGGCTTTTATTCATTACCTTTTATCACTGACATCACATTGCAAATGGCATTTAGTGGTGATTCTTCTGCCGCAAGATATTTTCCATCCAATGTTCATTTCTTTGTAATCATACCGTAGGTACCTACTGGAGGTATCCCAGCGCCTGACAAATCAAACCCTCTTGGTACCATCTCTGCTGCACCTTGGGGCTCTGCACTTATCTTGCCTATATCATACACTTATATAGCCATGATGGGCTCTAAGGGACTCACTGAAGCCTCAAAGATAGCTATCTTGAATGCAAACTACATGGCAAAACGCTTGGAGGTACCTGTCTTTTTCCTTGAAACTCTGTGCTTATAATATGTAGAAATCAAAATGCATTTTGATCTTCATGAAAAAGCATGACCTCTCTTTTACCATTTTGGCAATTATCAGAGCTTTAAAATTGGCTTTTTCTTGTCGTGTTGGTGATTTTCACTTTTTTTTTACATATAATGAGACCTCAGACCTATTGTACCCTTGGGTTATACAGCAAGAGGCAGCCCACTTACTTCTCCCCATAAACCCTGCCCTGCCACTGATTGAACTTGAGACCTCCAAATTGAATGTCAAAAGTTCTAACCTTTCTGTCATGTTATTGAGGATCATGTATATTTCTTTTATTTTTTTGTTAAAATTATAGAAAAAGGTATTTATTATAGTAAAATTACAGTAATAATTAGAAGCTCAAGGTTGAGTTATTGCCCCTATGATAATCTTAACTTTCTCATTTTTCTCTTTGGGTAATTTATTTGTGTTTTCAGAACCACTATCCCATTCTTTTCCGTGGTGTCAATGGAACAGTTGCTCATGAATTCATTCTGGACTTGAGAGGTTTTAAGGTAGCTGTAGTATACAACTTTTTCAACTTTCTTCTCTTCAGTCTTCTATTTGTTTCCATGTCTGATTGCAAGCCACCATTGCTGCAGAATACTGCTGGAATAGAGCCTGAAGATGTTGCCAAACGTCTTATGGACTATGGATTCCATGCTCCTACAATGTCGTGGCCTGTTCCAGGCACACTAATGATTGAACCCACTGAAAGTGAAAGTAAGGTAGGATTCACTAAGTATCTTTCTGTCTACCAACATTTGATATTCCTCCTCTCTCTCTCATGTCCATGTCCAATATCTTTTGCAGGCGGAGCTGGATAGGTTCTGTGATGCTCTTATCTCCATTAGGGAAGAAATTGCTCAAATTGAGAATGGAAAAGCTGATATCCACAACAATGTTCTGAAGGTGAAATGGCTTTCCTCTACACCATATTTTTTCGTCTTATTTTTGGATAACAATATGCAATGACCAATGTATTTTTAGTTTGGTAAGGCTACTGCTTTATTCATGAGCTTTCAGAGTGATTGTCTAAAATGTGCACATGCAGGGAGCTCCTCATCCACCATCTTTGCTAATGGGAGATGCATGGTCAAAGCCATACTCTCGGGAATATGCTGCCTTCCCTGCTTCCTGGCTTCGTACTGCTAAGTTCTGGCCTACTACAGGTACGTCTGAACATGCTCTTTACTTGTTCTTCCAACTAAGTCGCCTTTATTTATATTTTTCCCCTTTGCTGGGAAAAAACTTATATTGTTGCTTTCTTCAATATTGTCATCATTCATGTCACATAAGAGCACTGGTATTTTGAATTTCAAAATATAAGACTGACCACTGAATTTGTTATTCTTATAACTTTTAAGTGTACAACAACGAAATTGGTTGTGTAATTGATCTGCTTTTAAATCTTTTTCTAGTAACATTTACAATATTACATTGATTTGCCCTGAGTTTGGCCATCATAATATCGATTATTGATGCACTATGTTGAGCATGAATCTACATGTTTATTCTTAGCATGCTTAGGTATACTGACAACTGAAGTCATTGCATTGCTGTATCAGGACGTGTTGACAATGTATACGGTGATCGCAACGTCGTTTGTACCCTTCTTCCAGTCTCACAAATGGTTGAAGAGGAGGCTGCAGCCAATGCCTAATTGGCTAATCGTACCTGTTGCCCTTGATCTGACACTTCTTCACAAAGATGGAAGTTGAAACCAACATCTTCCTATCCATCAGAAGAACAAAAAAATCCCCAACGTCTTTGTGGCTCATGTACATAAACTATACGCCATTTGCATATTCTCAACTACAGCTGTGACTTTCATTTGATTGATATACTTATAATCAGCTGCTTTAATAACAAAATTGTTGCTAATTGCCACTCAAATGCTGTAATTATGGTTGCTCTATTTTGTATCTCTCTAGGAAGTAGAATCTCGAGTCTATTACAAAGAAACGATTCTATCAGCTGATTCAAAGGAACAATTTACAAGCACTTGCCTGATCAAATAAAAAACCACTGCATCAAAAGACACAGCGAATGAGCAATAATGAAACAAAAGGTACTCTTATTAATTTCTTAAGCTGCCTGAGAAAAAAAAAAAAAGGAAAAAACTTGTTAAGCGTTTTCATCTTTTTTGGTCAAGAAATATAGCTTTGTCATGCGCACAAGATGGATTGCATTTTCTGCATAAGAGATAATAAGACACCAACGAATATCCTGTTGGAATGAGAGTAGTACTAATACTTTTTTCAAGGGTTTTGAATTTTGATTGTTGGCAAAAGATTCCTCCTTCCAAATTCCACCAAAGGAAGATTTTTATTACTCATTTCCTTGAACAGGGTATGGGCTTCTAATTCGACTCCCTCAGTTCAAATTCCAGTCGGCCCTTGTCTTCTCTAACCCAGTTCATTGCCAGCTCTGTTTAATGTCCTGTGCAGATATTTATGGCACAGTCAATGGCATTGCCAGTCTGCTAGGTTCTTGCCAGCCTGTTATCAATATTAGAAATCCTTTGTCCGCTAGCCAGCCAGCCAGCCAGCCAGACAACTCTCTACATCCTTTTGGCTGCAAAATTTATCCCTTCCTAATGTATGAGCATAACACAATAAACAGATAAAGAAAATGATCATAAGATTTGGTTCAGTATCAAGTTATACCCCAATCTTGTACATAAAAAGCAGACTCTGTCACTTTGGCAAACATGAGTTTGTTTTGTTATCAAAGATGACAACACAAAATCCGTTGTTAAAAATGATAAAACAAACAAAGAGGATAAATGCTTTGTTTTTTAATTCATTTCTAGTTAACCCCGGTAAAGCAAATTTTGCCCAAACTATAAAAACTATATTTGCTTAGAATAGCCTACTTGTTACAATGCATGTGTTCAAGTTTCATAGGACCAGTCAATTCTTTTCTATTTTGGGACAAAAGCTTATCCATTATGCACGAACTTTACCACTTAAAAAAGTTGTAGTTTCAGAATCTAGAAAACTACCATCAAGTTTGGACGGGGATTGTAAAGAGGATTGATGTGTCAAAGGGTGGGTGCTTGAATTCAATTTTCTTTTCTCTACGTCCTACAATGTTCTTTTTTCAGGAAACTGACGAAGAAAAGAAGATAAACTATAATGTGGGTAAATCATAAATGTTTTTCTTGTTCTTGGGTAATTCTTATTTTTTCCCTTTTAAACCCAACTTTGTGTTGAGAATATTGACTCAAATCCCATAAGAGATTTGTTTGAGATTTGTTAGAGATTTGTTTGAGATTTGTCAGTTATTGCTTGATGGACAAGAAGACTTGCAAAAGAAGAATTCTAAGAGAAAGAAGATTCTTAATAGGTAAGTTTGACTTGCAAGAGAAGAATTCTAAAAGGAAAGGGATTCTTAATAGGCAAGTTTGACTTACAGGAGAAGAATTATAAGAAGAGAATGATTCTTAATGGACAAGTTTGTATGGTTATAAATAGGGTAAGTCTTTACAGGGTTAGGTATGAGAAAAAGATGTAAGAGAGTTGTAGAGTTTTGTAGGATAGACACCCCATAGGAGTATTGGGGCTCTACGTCTTATGGTTGTGTATGTTTGTTTGTGAGTGGACTAAAGGAGACTGAGAGGGTTCACATAAGTATGATGTATGAGAACATATGGGTATGTGTTTGGTTATGTTGAAAGGATGCTCAAGGGTTTGGGTTTGTGTTTGTTTGAGTTTAGAATACTTCATAGGACTAGAGGAGATTGAGAGTGTCTTATGAGTATTGATTGTTGAGTGAGGTTGATGATTTGATGTATGTTTGTAATTCTCTACAACTAGTGGATCTTGTTTCTCATCCGTGGATGTAGGTCAGTTTGACCGAACCACGTTAAATTGTTGTCTCTTGTGTGTTTGATTTATTGTTTGATTTCGCTTCCGTTGGGTGATTGGATTGGAGGCTTTTAGCCCAACAAATGGTATCAGAGCTGTGGTATTTTCCAACAAGTGGTATCAGAGCTGTGGTGATCCCCAACAAATGGTATCAGAGCTGAAGGTTCAAAACGTGAGAAGAGTTGAAGATTCAAGATGTGAAAAGAGCTGAAAGTTTGAGACGTGGAAAAGCTAAAGGTTTAAGATGTGAGAAGAGCTTGGTTTAAGACATGGGAAGAAATAAGCTTAGAGGAGCTCAATTCAAGAGAAGAGTTCGAGTTCGAGTTTTGAAGATTGAGGATTGGTTTGTATGAAGTGTGAAGACACAAGAGAAGAGAAGATGATTGTAAGACTTCCATTGCAGGTGGAGCCAAGCATGTCTAGTATGAAGACAGATGATTGATGAAATTTGAGTCAATGTGGAGATTGTTGAGAATATTGACTCAAATCCCATAAGAGATTTGTTTGAGATTTGTTAGAGATTTGTTTGAGATTTGTCAGTTATTACTTGATGGACAAGAAGACTTGCAAAAGAAGAATTCTAAGAGAAAGAAAATTCTTAATAGGTAAGTTTGACTTGCAAGAGAAGAATTCTAAAAGGAAAGGGATTCTTAATAGGCAAGTTTGACTTACAGGAGAAGAATTATAAGAAGAGAAGGATTCTTAATGGATTGTTTGTGAATTGAGGCCAAAAAAAAAAAAAGTAATTTTGGATGACATTGTCTGAAAATGAAAGAAAAAATATACAAAAATATTTAGACCCTTTTAATTCCTTCAAATCTTGGATAACCAAATGAACATAACATTATTTAAAACCAAGCTGTTGATAACTCGTAAAGTTAGGCATTAGGTATAATTGCAACGAGTACAGGCAGAATTTGTGCAATAATTTCAGGATCATTAATATATATATATAAGCAAACATGGAAAGGTAAAAGATGGAATATCCATTTTTGTTGGAATATAAGACTCTCCCCTCCACTTTTCCTCTTTCATTTCATCAACCGGCCCTCGTTCATATTCTCAAAAACAAAGTCACTCGGTTGACTGGCCCTCCCCTAAACGTTACCTAAACAAAAAATAAAAATACAGGATTGGGACCAATCCCCGCATCGAGCCTCCACCTAAGTGCCATTCTTACCAACTCGCTCCTCAAGTTTATATTTACAAAAAGGGCTTTTTTTATATAAAAATATCTAAGCACAAAGATAGAAAAAAAAATTACGGACATTGTAAAATATGTTAAATATTATCTTTTAAAATTTTAAAATAATTATATGATTTAACTTAATTAAATTCTGATTTAATTTTTCTTATTTAAATTCTCAAAATCTCAAAACCATAATTCTAACATTTTTTTAATTATATAATTATTTCTTAGAACAAATTTATTTGTTTTGGCTGAGCTATCTGCGTTTCATAGGTCAAAGGGTCTTCATCACAAAACTATTTAAAATTTAACAACTCTACAACCGTTCTTCTATAGGAGAAAAAAAAGTTTGCATGTGGTTGATGGGATGCACGAACGGAGTCTTTCATTAGCAAAGATGATTATATTCAATTCACTTTGGGTAGGTATTAGGCCTCCAAATTAAACCAAAAAAAGAAAAAAAAAACATTGAACAATGTTGACATCTACTTGTACACCTTTAACCTCTGATATTTTGTAGACTTTGTTAATATATAATTTGTCAAAAATTTATTTTTTTATAGAAAATTATCTTATACATTGATCAAAGTTTAAAAATTTTATTATCAGTGTATGAAATAAAATATTAATGTCAATTTTATCGTTATAATATATGTAAATATTAAATTTTATCATTATATTTCAATTTTGTTTAATTTTGATGTTTTGTTTTTTATTTTATTGGTTTTAACATAAAAATAATAGAATTGACGAAAATTTATCATTTATATTAAAATATACTTCTTTAAAACTTCAAATTTATTACTTTACAAATCAACAAAATTTAAAATATTATATAGAATATTTCAATTATTTTTTTAAATAATAAAATTTAAAATATTTTGATAAAATTAAAAAAAAAACTAAAATACAATGAAAAATTAATTTTGAATAGTAACATAATAGGAAATTTCACCTTAATCCTAGTGAAATAGCATATTTTTTTACATATTATCTGATTCTTCTGTATTTTGTCTTTTTAATGACTAATATAATTGAAAAAAATATATAGGTAATAATGTTAAAAAAGGCTATGAAAATTTCATTTTTAATTAGTAGTGGTATTATGATCAGCATTTATATATGGATAGATTGTTTGATTAAGCTGAACTCAGTCATTAACTCGGATTTTTGTACCCTCTGCTGTGCATACCTTAAGCATGTCTTAATCATTTTTATTTTTAATTTCTCTTGAGAATATTATAATTAACGGGATTGGCTTGCATCTTAGCTGTGATTGCGTGTATAAAATAAGTAATAATTATTCTCTTTGAAAAAGCAGTAATAGTAATTAATCTGTTAAAAAAATGAAAGTCAACTCAAAAAAACTAGTCACAAACTCACAAGCCGCTCGTTCCTTTGTATGTATTTCCATACATTCATTGCATCGTCAAATTTTCAAATACGCGGTTCAATAAAGGATTCCATGCATTGCAGCAGCATTAGTAACGGTGCACCCTCGCCTGCCATCTTCTCGTTCTACACTAATCGGGAGTTATTTAAATTTTTATATATTATCTTAAAATTTTTATATTTATATTTATTTAATTAAAAAATGTATTATAAATATAATAATACATTTAATTCCACGTAATAATGCTTGTTATGCTTTAAAAATGGCAAAATCATTAAAAAAAAAGATTATTTAGTACTTATTACAAACTTGATAAGCAAGTTTTTCGTTTAAGACTATCGTATTAAAGTACTTTTATTTAATTCACAAAGAGGGAAATATATTAAATAGTCACAATCTTTTTATTTTATTTCTATTTTTGAATTGTAATATTTGAAAAAAATCATAAAAAAAATTAAAAATTAAAATGCAATTATTGATATTATTAAAGAGTTAAAATGTAATTATTAATATTGATAACCCTCTTTATTATATATTTGTAATTGTTTAAATTCTTATCAGTATGAATTTTATTAACTTTGATTATTATGGTATTTTAATTATAAAAACTATCGTATCATCTATTTTATCAAATATTAATCAAATGATTTTAATTTATGATTTTTTAATTTTATATTTATTTTCAAATTATTGATAGATTAAAAAAAATTAAAAGGTGATTATTGATATCGACAAATTTTTTTATTTCAGATTTGTAATTATTTTGATTCTTATCAATATGAGTTTTATTATTTTTTATTTTTATTATTTTTTAATCACAAAAATTATTATATCCTTGATTTCGTTAAAAATCAATTGAATTATTTGAATTTATGATATTTTTATTTCATTTTTGTATTTGAGTTATAACACTTGACAAGTATTAAAAAGTTAAAATATAATTATGGATATTAAAAAAATCATTTACAAATATTAAAAATTAAAATGCAATTATTGATACTAATAAGACTCTTTTGTCTTAGGTATGTAAGTGGTCTTATTATTTTTAATGCGAGTTTTGATTATTCCGTTGTTTTATAATAAAAAAACAATCATACCATCCATTTCACTAAAAGCCAATCCAACGGTTCGAGTTTGCTCGAAATTGCCAGCGATTTACATTTTACCTGTAGTGTAATTGCGATCAAATCAAGAACATCACAAATTGATCGACGGTCATGATTAAAAGAAGTCCAGGTAAAATAATTGTGTGTGAACATAGATTAGCATAAAAGTGGGGTCCTTGAATTGTGGTATGTTAAAGTATAAAAATGGTGAAAGAGCAAGAGTGCAAGACTATACATAAATAGTAGTAGAAGGAACAGAAGTAGTTTTTGTTAGTTAATGATTTTTGCGAGTGTGTATGGGAGGGAATGGGTGAGCGGTTAATTCAAGTCTTTCAAGTGGTGGTGGTAGCTTGATGGAGAAGAGTGCGCAGGTTAAGTGAATCTGCTTTGAAAGTAGTGGGCGTAGGTTAAGCCTGTTACAATAGAATAGAATTATAAACAGCGAAAACAAGAACAAAATTAAAAAAAAAAAAGTTAATAGTAAAAAAAAAAAAAAACCTATTTCTTACAAAGAAAAAAGAGAAATCAAAAAAGAAAAGAGAGAGAGAAAGAGAAAGGGAAAAAAAAGTCGCCGTTGATGATCGATGTCGAGAATGAAGCATCTGTTAAGAAAACTCCACATCGGCGGTGGTTTAAATGAGCACCAACGATTGGCGGAGGCGCGGCCCGTGATCAGCCCAAGTCCGAGCCCGAGTCCGAACTCGACGAACGTGACGGGACCGGGAACGGGAACGACGACTTCTTCTTCATCGTCTTCGGTTAGTTCAGGGACAATGGGGAGAATCGGGACCGTTGAATCGGTCGGGGGAGATCGGACGGCTGGAGATGAGGTGGATTTTAATTTACTGGAGGAAGAGTTTCAGATGCAGTTGGCTTTGGCGATCAGTGCCTCGGATCCCGAGACGGCGCAGATCGACGCCGCTAAAAGGATTAGCCTCGCCGGCACCGACACAAACGCTTTCGTTGAGCTCCTCTCGCTTCGTTATTGGGTAATTTATTCTTTCGTATTTCAAATTTTTTAAGAATTTCTTTTACTCCATATAATTAGGTTTCTCATTCTTAGGTTTTCGAAATTGCATATCCTTTTTTGTATCGGTTTTAATGGCCAAACGATTTTATATTTTCCCCTTAATCTGGTTATTAGGTTTCATTATATTTACACCTTTATCTTCATTTTCAGTTTGAATAATTATGTGAATTTTTTGTAAATTGGTAGCATCTTTTATTAATAAATTCTGATTACATTTCATGTTTCCTCATAATAAATTTCTAGCATATTTGTTTATTTATTTTCATTTATATTTTAAAATGAGGAGCTGTCAACTGCAGATCTCATTTCCAGACTTCCTTTTTTCAGTAATAATTTGGAAATTCTTAGTTGGATTGTTTGGGATAAAAATTCACTTGTTAAATCATTCTTCTATTGTTTATGTTTACAGATGCTTTTGATTTGCATGTCAAGCTCGATTGATTTTGCTACCTCTATTAATTGAAGTTTTGCTAAATATAGTAATTAGTACATCCTTATTGGTTTTATCGACTTTCTCTGATAATTTCTCATTGTTTAACTACGTAAAATTTTGCTTGCCACTTGCCAGCTATGGTTCGTGTTTCTATTATATGAAAATTTCCTTTATTATATAGGCATGGCGTTTTGCCTTTTTTTTTTTTTTTTTTAAAACTATGCTATATAATGCTAAAGTCCTTTTTAACCATAGCTAGTTTGGAAGCCTTTTTCCTTATGGTTTCTTGCCATAAACTTTACATGTATGTTTCTTTGAGAAGTTATATATTTCTTGTTATGGATTTTTTATATTGAATTAATCTGAAAATAACCCTTTTCCTCCTTGGGTTTATCAATGCTGTGTACACAGAAAGGTTCCTGTTCATCTCTTCTGTGAGACAAGTGCTAGAACCCATAAGTTGATTTTTTTTTTTCTTTTTCTTTTGAAAAGAAAAAGAAAACTAATTTCTAGGCCGTGTTATTTGCAGAACTATAATGTTGTAAACTATGCTGAAAAAATTGTGGATGGGTTTTATGACGTGTATGGCATTGCCTCAACTCTGGGTGTGGAAGGGAAGATGCCTTCTTTGGTTGATCTTCAAGCAGTATCAGTGTTAGATAATGTTGATTATGAAGTAATTTTGGTTAACCGGTTGCTTGATCCTGAATTGCAAGAGCTTGAGAAAAGAGTTTATAACTTATATGTGCAGTCCCGAGCTTTTGGCCGTGGCCCAGTTTTAAGTGGCATGATTCAGAAAATTGCGGAAATAGTTGTTAACAGAATGGGTGGTCCCGTTGCTGATGCTGAAGATATGTTGAGAATGTGGACCTCAAGAAGTTACGAGTTACGGAATTCTCTTAACAGTATCATTCTACCACTTGGCCGGCTTGATGTTGGACTATCTCGCCACAGAGCCTTGCTTTTTAAGGTTGTAAAAACCTTTGACCCATCTTATTTCCATAAGTTAAACTAACTCATGAAATAAATATGTTTTCCTTTTAACTTCACTCGTGTCTACATTAGCCCTTCTCTTTCATTTTCATTTGATAACTATTGTTTCACTTGCTTTTCTGCTAGTCATAGTATCCTGCCACTTTTGTCTAATTTTACCTTGCATTAAGGATAAATGTGTCTGGGCCTTTTATGAGAATATCGTTTCATGCTTCTGGCTCTAGGTTCTGGCTGATAGAATTAATCTCCCATGCATGCTGGTCAAAGGGAGCTATTACACTGGTACTGATGATGGAGCTGTGAACTTGGTTAGAATCAACAATGAAAGGTAGTTTCCTCCAGCTCAGATCTACAAATTCTTCTATCTTTGATTTTGGTAACTATGCATTGCATTTCTACAATTTGTGCATATTAGGGCCGTTTTTCTTTAGTACCTCAACATGGTGTCATACCAGTTAAAATTTTCTGTTCATCCCTGTTCTTTAGGTGATGCGAATTTTTTCCTTTATGCTAAATGCACATAAGTTTTGAGTTTTCTATTTGTTCAATTCCGTCCTGTCTTGTGCTTTATGCAGTTTTGCTGTCTAGTCCAAGAGAAAAGGGCAATTTTGTATTGGGACAAGTTTTGCTGATGTAACTAATTATCTGAAAAAATGCAGTGAATATATTATTGATCTGATGGGTGCTCCTGGGACACTAATTCCTGCTGAAGTACCAAGTTGTCACCTCCTAAATTCTGCACTGGATGTAAGGGACTTTGCTGATGTTTCTGAAGCCTCTCAATGTTCATATTTGCTGCTTGACAAAGGATTTAGAAATGTGGAAGCTTCAGCTGCTCTAGATACAGGCCCTAAAGTTGGTGCCACGAGGTCAGCGGAACTTGTCTGCAGTCAGACAAATGAAGATGAGAGGAACCTTGCTGGAAGAGTTGTCTGTGAGAGATCTGAACAGGAGTTTGGGAAGCTTCTTCCCTCGGCACCTAAATCTAGTGAAGTTTTTTCTGGCATTCATGAAAAAACATCATCAGCACAAAAGAGAAAGGTTAAAAATGTTTCTAAGTATGTTATTAGTGCAGCAAAGGACCCGGAATTTGCTCAAAAATTACATGCTGTTTTGTTGGAGAGTGGTGCATCACCTCCTCCAGATTTATTCATGGATATTAATTCACAGGATATTGGTGAACAAAGTATGCATGAACAAGTAGTGAAAGGCACAAATGCCGATGCCACTGCTAGCTGCCAATCAAATGAGTTGTCAAGCAATGAGCACTGTCTTGTACCCCCTGGAATGGAGTCTTTGGAAAATACTAATTCAAATCTTAGACAAAAGCAAATGGCTAAGCATCAAAGAGAGTTGGAAACGAATACCATAAAAACTAATGTTGCATCTTCCTCTGATGCTTCAAATGAGGGATTTCTTCTTGTTGGTAGTACAACTAATGATTGGATACAAGTTCGTGAGCCTTCCTTCTGCTCTGCTGCTGAGTTTTGCCAAATACAGCCAGAAAATGTCTTGGCTGCGGTTGAGAAACTGATACAAAGGACTTCTGATACGGATTTCAGTAAAGAATCTGCATTGGAATTGATAGAAACCACAGATAGTGACTTGCATCTGGTTAGCAATGGTCACAGTGAGAAGGTTTATCCTATGCTAAGGGAGGTTTCAGAGTGGGAAATTCAATGGGAGGATCTTCAAATTGGTGATCGCATTGGTATTGGTAAGGTCTCATAATAGCACAATTAATCTTGTTCATTTCTATACATGTAAGGCTATGCTTTCTATTATTCTTTTATGTTTCGGATATCGTATTTCAATTATTAATGTGATACAGTTTGTAACACAATTACAAAAATGTTGGCCAGGATGTCCTGGTGTTTCTTTTTTATTGGCTGGACATATAGTGTGAAAAGCTGAGTCTAATCAGCAGTAGATAGATGAGTTATTTGACAGTGCATCCTACTTTCAGCTTAACCTATCAATATATTATATTTCCTGGCTATTCTGGCATTCGACTTACAGTTCTATGAGTCAATCCAGTATGGTTCACATTCTATCTGAACAGGATTGTGCAAGCCTGCTAAACTTGATAGCTGCAAATGATGTTTGCGAAATAGGTTAAACCTGCTTTTTGGTGCAATAGATTTAAGAATAGGAGCTACCTTTGTTGATTGATTCCTTTTTATATTTATGTTTAATTGGATCTCCAAAGTCATAGAATGTGGTACTTGCTTGAATGTGGCTTGACTTTTCTCTACCAGTTTTTGAATATGCTTAATAGATGAACTCTTTTCTTGCAGGATCATATGGTGAGGTCTACAGAGCAGATTGGAATGGCACTGTGAGTTACATTTGCTATTACTCCATTTTATTTCATGGAACTTGTAGGGGTAATATACTACTTGATGATATGATGACCACAATTATGGTGCTGCATGCAAAAAATTTCAAAAGTTATTAATCTTTCACTGAGCAGTGACATTGACATTGTTTATGCCAAGTTTGCTAGTAGGAAGAGAGACTAGGTCACTATGATTGAATAATTGTGGTACTGTGTGGTGCAAACTTACTTAAATCTAAAAAATCTGACTATTATAGTAAGTCTACTAAGAGCATCAGTGTTAGTGTCTAGTAAATAATTCTTCTAGTGATTGATAACAGTATGTGGCTTGTTCCAAAAGTCTCTTTAATGCCTTCTAATGGAATTCTCTTTGTGACTGTTTGTCTAATTGTCTTTTTGGTTCTTCAGGAGGTTGCTGTGAAGAAGTTTTTAGATCAAGACTTCTCTGGTGATGCATTAGTTCAATTTAAATGTGAAGTAAGCCCCCATAAAATAACTTCTTACAGCTTCCTCTCATGTTTCCTGTAGAACTGAATGAATTTATATTGTGATCATCTATGTTTGATGACCCTTTGCAGGTTGAAATCATGTTAAGGTTGAGGCATCCAAATGTTGTTCTTTTCATGGGAGCTGTTACTCGCTCCCCACACTTCTCTATACTTACAGAGTTTCTCCCCAGGTTGATTTTCTTTGTAATCTATATACTTCTCTCTTTAGTCGTCAATGTTTTCATCATTAGTACGTTAACATTTGTTTGGACGTTCTTTTTTCATTTGTTATGGGTATTTAGTGGGCATTTTAAACTTCATGGTGGTTTCCCTCTGGTTTTAAAGGATGAATCCAGATAATCACGTTATTGCTTGAACTCTGTTCTCACGGGAATGTTGTGTGCATATTTTGTCACTGATGTCATATTTGTAGATATTATGTGTCGGACTCACTTCCTTGTGCCCTTTTTGATGCATACTAAGTGCACATATTTTGTGCTTTGCTGTGTATGAAAACAATGAATCCTTCTCTAGATGTGTGTCTTTTTATTCAGATAAATACTACACCTCTCTTTTGTTTTTGTGGTTTCTGCCAAGACATTGATTAATTTAAAAGGACAAGGTTGGCCATCCTGTCTTACATTCTTCTTGTTCCTTCCTTATTGTTATGCAGGGGAAGTTTGTATAAGCTACTGCATCGACCCAATCCTCAACTTGATGAGAAGAGACGAATGCGAATGGCTCTTGATGTGGTAGGAATCACAGGGGAATAAATTATTTATCTTTTGCTTCATATTTTGCACTAAAGTCTTCCTGTCTTCCTTTTCCTTTCACACTTCTTCCCTGCCTGATTGTTTTTCTATTTAACTGAAGCTTTCTTATTGTTAGCAGGCTAAAGGAATGAATTATTTGCACACAAGCCATCCTACTATAGTGCATCGAGATTTGAAAACACCAAATCTCCTTGTTGATAAGAACTGGGTTGTAAAGGTGCTTATCTCAAATCTAATTTCTGGCCAAAAGTCTTGATTTTGCTCATAGTTTATTTAAGCAACTTTACAGATTGCTTTATTTTCTGCCAAAAGATGTCTATTCAATTTTTCAAACATGTTTGCTTCTCTATTCAGGTCTGTGATTTTGGGTTGTCACGCATGAAGCATCATACTTTCCTGTCTTCGAAGTCTACTGCTGGAACGGTAGTATTACTAAAGGATAATCCTCATGTTCACTTGGTGTTTTGCCTTACTTTTTTATTTATCCAAATCTGTTGTCCTCTTTTTATAAAGTAAAAGTTTGCTGTTGGACTGCAGCCTGAGTGGATGGCCCCAGAAGTTTTAAGGAATGAACCGGCCAATGAGAAGTAAGTGACTTTAACTGCACGATAGCTTGCATGTGTTACTTTTTGACATTTCTATTCTGTTTCTTATGCAAATAGACTGGCTTGCTTGCAGGTGTGATGTGTACAGTTTTGGTGTGATATTATGGGAGTTGGTTACTTTACGAATTCCCTGGAAGGGTTTGAATCCAATGCAGGTTGTTGGAGCTGTTGGATTCCAGAATAGGCGTCTAGAAATTCCTGAAGATGTTGATCCAACGGTTGCACAGATTATACATGAATGTTGGCAAACGTGAGTTCTAGACGTTGTTTATGTCACATTTTTCTATATCAGGGGAATGGTTATATAATCCTTTCTGGTGATCTTTGCACCAACTCAATCTCTTTAGAATGTTTAATTGGTCTCTGATTTCTGGGCACGTGTATAATCATCTGACAATCTTTTCCTTGCATTAAGTTAAAGAGTTTGTGATTAAAGTCAATAAACCTTGTTAGTCAGCTTTTATGGTTAAGTCATTGCTTGTGGCTATGTTTGTGTCATATAAATCAAACAGTGATAATGATTCTAATGAGATCTTACTATTTTTGACAGTCTGCTAATTGAAAATTTTGCATTAATCCTTCTTGGTCTGTTTTCTTTTTGCAGGGAGCCGCATCTACGACCATCATTTGCACAGCTCATGTCCCGTCTGCGACATCTTCAACATCTGTATATTGAAAGGCCAAATTCCACAAATCAAATTATAGGATGATCAAATGCATTGTTGATGTAATAAGTACTTGATTAGCTATCTCCTGGCTCAAAGAGCCTGGCAGCCGGAAGGTTTTCCTTTTATGTGCAAAGAAAGTTAAGAGTTAGGACTGGGAAAGTGTTGGCCCATTCGAAGTGGGGGATCAGCACTACCCATCCTGAATAGAGTGGATTCCTCTTTAAGTAAGCACAGCTGCATAAGAGCAGTGGAGGATACCACTCAAAATTTGTGTTTAGTATTATGAATAGGTAGCATCTGTCAAATGTATGAAAGTTCCCAAAAGGGAAAAAAAAAAAAAAACAGAAGAAAAAAAAGAAAGAAAAAAGAAAATAAATAGTCTTCCAAGTTCTTCACCTATTGAGGTCTTTGTTTTGGGTAAGAAATCCAAATCCCAGGAATTGTAAACATCTAATCTCTACAGCTCATTGTGGAAACCAACAAAAAAAAAAAAAAAAGGAAAAGAGAAAGGAATTATTTGCATATAATGTGCTCCTTTATCTCTAATGTTCCTCTTTAACTTAAGGATATGTGTTGTAGTTTGGAATTTTTCCTTACCATTTTCAGAAAAAAAAGAGAAAACATTTGCTTTAAATATTTTCCCGGAGAGAGTAATTTTGTGCTAAGTGACGAACATCTATGTATGGAATTCTTCGTGTGCTTCTATGCACTTCAAATGTGAGTAATTTCCCGTCACGCTTAGACCAAAAAAGAACAGTAATTGTTTCCCTGATAATTAGATTTCACGAATTTCTTAAATGAAAGTTTTAATTGTTTTTTCTTTTCACCCAAAAAAAGTTTTCCTTAAATATAAAAATTTCAAAAAAAAAAAAAAATCTCGGCTACCAGGTGAACTACACAACCATGGCCACCATACTCCTCCACCTATCACTCAAACCAAGAGCAGCTACCGCCCCAGCCTTCCGCTCCCCGATCATACCATCCTCTAAACCCAGATTTCTCACTCTTCAACCCATCAAAGAAACTAATCCTATTACCAAAAAAGTTTCATCCTACAAAAATGGAAATGGCAGCAACACCCCTCCCCTCCCTGAAACAGAGTGCCCTGTTCCACATGAGCAACAACCCATGCACGAATACCAATCTCTCTCCACATCTTTCCCTTTCTCTTGGGCCTCGGGGGACCTTGTAGAATACTGCTCTCGCTTGTTCGTTACCGGTTTTTCTTTCGCGCTCTTAATTGGTCTACCTGTTGCCTGGTTCGGTTCAGTGGGACCCAAATCCGAGCCGTTGAAGCTAGTTCTTGCAGCGGCTTCGAGTGGTATTCTTGTGGTTACAATTGCTGTTTTGAGGATGTATTTGGGTTGGGCTTATGTTGGGAATCGCTTGCTCAGTGCAACTGTTGAATGTAAACTCCTTTGCTTTTTTCAAGTTTTTGTTTCGTTCAAAATTTTGCTCCTTTTGCTTTTCTTTGTTAAACAAAATTCCCCCCTTTTATGAATTGCTTATGGGATTTCTCTTTTGCATGTCTTGCAGATGAAGAAACAGGGTGGTATGATGGACAGGTATTGCTCATGTCTACTTTTATTCCTTAACTTTTGTTTTAGTTTAATTAATTGCCACTTCATTTTATGTTAATCTTCTGTTTTCTAAATGTGCAATGCTTCCACCTATTGGTAGCTACTTTCATGTAATGTTCTTGTTTTCTGTTTGGTGTTCTCTTGAATCCCTACATATATATGATCTTCCCCTTTCCTTCACATTCAAATCCAAGTAACTTTCTAAGTTTCTGCATGCTACGCAGTTTAAGTGATGATTTTTCCTCTCTGAAATGTTGCCACCTTTAACTAATTGACCCGTTACAAAGGCATTTGGCAACTATATTGCAATATGATGGATTACAGTATTTGACAGTCTTGGTTCAAAATTGATCCTTCTAAACTGTATACCCTGTACTATAAGAGGCTATTAGCCACAAGCAACTTCCTTCTTTTCCTGCCTACGTAATTGGCTGTAACCTAAGAATTCACTCAACCACTTAGATTCCTAAACGGTTAATTCCATGTCCCTACAGTATTTTGAGCAGTTGTGATTATTGACTATGCAATGTCAGTAGTTTGTTCATTAGATAGAAATAGCTTCTTGTAATTTGGGATTTTATGCAGTATGATTTCTTAATCCTCACAAATGAGGAAGGGATTGCTACCAAACCAATTTTACAGAAGTTTGTTGTTTTGGTTTTTCAAAAACTACTTCTTAAGGTTCAATCCCAGCTCCTTGCCATCATATAAGTTTTGAGACTTTCAGTTATAGTGAACAAATTTTAGTTAAATGAATATCTTTTGTGGTAGAAAGTAGTGGCTAATGCAGTTTACCTCAACAGATATGGGTCAAGACTGCGGAAGTTTTGGCACGTGACAGGCTTCTTGGTTCATTTTCAGTAAGTATTCTTATATTGGAGTTTTATTCAGGCCAGAGTTCTTCTTCTTCTTTCCCTCTTTTTTTATTGGCCTATGCTGCTGTAAGCCTTTTTTGACCATGCCTAAATCAACACAATAATTTTCCTCTGACTACTACTGACGAAATGACATTTTTATGAACTTTTAAGGCTGGTAAGAAGGTAATTTTTTTCCATTAAAAGAAAAAAAATGAGGTTCAGAATTTATGGCTCATTCCACGTCACGGTATTGTGATCAGCATTGTGCAGATATCTAATGACATGTAGTTTTCCAGGACTAGAAGTTCAGGGAATTTATTCTTGGGAAAATCTTCTTAATTTGAGAGATAATCCAATGATCGTTGCACTTAACACCATAAAAAACAATTTTTTTATTTCTACACACTTAAAAGCTATGCTATGAATTCCCTCCGCAGGTCAAGCCTGTGCTGAGCAGATTAAAATACACTCTAGTAACCCTAGCAGTATCTTTGCTTGTATGCGTTCTTCCCCTCATAAATGTTGATCTGGGAGGCCAAGAGGGTTCCTACACGACATCTAAAGATTTTGGGGTTAGAGCTATACCAGGAATTTACAATGATGATTCTGCAAGATCATTTGAGCCGGATGCATTCTGTGGTGAACCTGGTCTTCCCTAGTTCACTATCTGTGCAGCTGGTAATACTTTGTATAGTCCATTAATTTATATATTCAAGAGCACATCCTATCTCCTTCAAGTCCTTCATGTATAGTTTTATTCTATTTGCTGCATTTTAGCTGTAATTGCAGTAGCTTGTATATTTCTTTTTCCCTGTCCTTCAAAGCTAATGTTAGGAAATGAAAATTTTGAAATATTTAAGTTAGAAAAGGAAGAATAGAATCTGTTTCCGATGGATTATTGTCTTGGTCGGTAGCTGATTGCATGTGAATGCAACCTGTAAGAAGGTTATGCGCGAGAAAGTACAAGGATGAAGTGATTTGAATTTAAGCCCTATCCCTGTCCTTTCTCTGCCGCACTGATCCCCTCATTTGCGAGTTTTTTTTTTCCCCAAACTTAAACTTCTACTGCGTGAAGCTACCCAACGTTTTGCCAGACAGACAACTTAGTGTTGAAAGAACTAAGGTGATGCGGTTATCTTTGTTCCCTTCATCAGGGTTTTTCAAAAAGAAAAAGAAAGTGAATGATTAAAGATAGCACCATTGAAATCTTAGATGTATCGTGTACCCATTCTGTTAATATCTGAGGTCAAAGTCGGTGCCCCTCCCCATTTTGCTTTCATTCAAAGATTTTTCTCGCTTGCAATCCTTTTTGACTTGAATACTTAAATTTACCTGCTCCCTTTAGCCGGCAACGTTTATATCCTTTATATCCTCATCCAAGATTATTCTTATCTGCAAAAGGGATGTTTTCCACATCAATAAATCTTGGAGAGAGATTGAGTTACTGAACGCAAGACTGCCAAACAAATTGATACCCAAAATCTTCATAAAAAATTCACAAATGAGCAGCATGTCTGCTCTATCACAATGGCTTGAATTTGGAGACAACTCAAGCTTATACAAGATGGATCCCCTGAAATTGCATTAACTTTGATGCTTGGCTAGGAAACCTGATATCATGACAACGTTTTTCAGACAAAGCAAATCCCACCAACAGCTTCTTTCTCCAAGTAAAACATGGTTCTGGCATGATCGGATAGGGATATCCGGGTTTCAGAAGGTAAAAATGTTTGATTTTGTAAAATTTTTTCCAAAAAGTTAAAATGGTAGGTTCATGCACCTGACCATCATTATTTATCCTTTACACTAAAAGGTTAGAACCCTTATTGATTTCGTGCCAATATTTAAGCTCACGTTACATATATTGTCCCTCTACACTGTATTTCACTATTAAATCAAGCACCATCCATCAAAATGTGACAAAAACTCAGCTTTTAGCGTGAAATCATCAACTACTGCTATAATTATAAAGTGGCCTGGTTTAAATTTTAGCTTTTCATGTGAAATTTAAGAATGATAAATATAAAAGATTGGGATATATGTTGATGAACAATTAAGACAACATTTTCAAGCAAAAGGAATTAGAAAATTATGAAGAAAGTTTGACGCAGCCTGGCAGCCATTCATTGTCCTTTTCTAGATTCAATGGAACATAATATTTCACATAAAATAAAAAAAGTGAAAGAGTGGCACTAAGCCACCAACCATGTCTACTCTTCAACAACAAATTGTATCCGACAAGTTCTCCTCCCATGTCCTAAAATTGCAATCATCCAACATAAATATTCCAGATAAAAATAGGAAAGAAAATGAAAGAGATGGAAAACCAGTTCCAATGGCCCCCAGAATGGTTTTTGATTTTGTGGAAAAATGGTGCAGTTTATGGCCAAAACCATAAGTAATGCTCACAGGTAGTCAAACATTGGTTAAGGTGTCATTTGGATGCAATCGACATTCGTGGATTTTCTTAAGTAATTATTTATTTTCAAAATTATTATTTAATATAAAAATAATTTAATACTTTAATAATTATTTATTAATTTTATAAATATTAAATAATTTAAATTTTTATCATATATATAAATTTTATTTAATATCTTTAAAATAAATTTTTTAAAAATATAATTCATTATTTTTACATATAAATACATATTTTATCATTAATTTTATTATCCCTTGTACAACAACCAATTTTACATCCGATGCTATTTTTAGTCTCAACAAAACTCCATCCATCTCAAAGATAAAACCTGGAAAAGGAAGGGAAACAAGAAACTCTTTAGTGGATACGACCAAGTGTAACCTTAAATCTTTGCTGCCAATGAGTTTAGAAAGAATAGCAAATAAACAGCATTAATTAAATGTAATAAATAATAAAATGAGAGGGGGTAAGGGTCCCACCCGAAAGTGAAAATCCGGAATGGTTCATGCACCTTGCCCACTTCCCTTGTCTTTCCCATTCCAAAACGCGAAAAATATTTCACTAATATTTTTTTTATTATTCTGATTAATTCCCAGCTTGATTTTTTGTCAGAATATATCAATTCAATCTTTGCTTGTTCATAATGAACAACACCACCACCCAACACCGGCAAAAACCAAAACCCAAAACAAAAACTAAAGTAATAACCTTTGTTCTTCTTTATCATTTCCTTTCTTTCCCAACCTTTAAAGATCTTTGCTTTGTTTCATTTTTCACCCCCATTTTTTGTTTTCAAGTCCTACAGCCTAGTTGTGCTTGCAGGTTAGTGAACATCTTTCATCATTGGTCAAAATTCTAGATTTTTCTTTGAGTTTTTTTTTCCTGTTCTTCTTTTCTTGATTGAATATGCATTACATGGAGTTAAAAATCTTGTTTTGTTTTAATGTGTTATGATATAGTTTCTGGGGTTTGCTTGGTTTGGCTGAAGAAGTGATTCAGAACATATGGGAAGTGAATTTGATTAGTATTTTTGAGTTGGTTGAATTGAGGGCTGTTAGGTAGAGAAAATGGCTTGTAAAAAGATTCATTTCTGCAGATTTCCCAGTAACAAAATGGAGCATTTAATTTTATTGGTTGACTGAAGGAACAGGATCTGATACATTGGGTGAATGCTTTAGGTATATTATTTATTTGGAGCATTGAAGACATTGTTATGCTATCTGTAAAATTTGGGATTTTAGTCTTTTTTTTGCGCTTTTAATATTTTCCGGCCTTCTTGTCATAAGAAAGTGGGCATTGTTCTGGTTCTGTATATGAGGAAAAAATTATTCATCTTCTCGTTTTTTTAGAAGATTTAACTTCAAGATTCAAATTTTGCATTCCTCTATGCCTCTGAATTAGAAAGTTTTTAATTGCTTTGTCAATTAGTGGAGTCTTTCATGGTTGTTTTTAGTCGATGGTGAATGAAGGAGATTTTATCCGTTTGGTGCTTCTTCCACTCATAATGTGGATATTTCGCCAGTGACACCGTTGAACTCATGTTAACTCTCAGCTATGGGGGAATTTCAATGCCATAATGAGTCTTTATTTTAGAATGATGTTTCCAAATACAGGGGAGAAGATCTGGTTTGAGTTGAAGTAGATACAATAAAGGGCCAAAAAGGATGTTATTCGAGGTCTTGAGGTTATAAGGATGATAGCTAGATGCTAGGTCAATCAGGTTTGGCACCATTCCTATTTCTTGGAAGTGAGTGTGAGTGTTGAAATAGACAAGAATGTTGCATTTGATTTGGTGAATTCAAAAAGTTAGGATTCACGAATGTCCCAGTATCAAGGTAATGAACCTCCATTTATTCTATAGAATATTTTAGATCTCGATGAACTTTAAATTTACACAAAGGTTTGATGAACTTACTAAGATGTGCACTGCACTCATTTAGAAATTAAGCTGTTACTGATGTAATTCATTCACTTTGGAGTTTGTTCTATTCATCAACGAAATGAAATATGAGGAATGTCAAATATAAGACTGTTGTACCTCAATACGATTTTCAAATTATGGATGGTAATGGCTTGGATTGTCACCCAATTATGAATGGTAGTGTAAGTGCAAACTACAACAAAGTAATCCTTGTATGATAGTGAACATTAAGTTATTGAATTTCAAAATTTTGTTTGGTCGATCTGAAAGATGTTTTGTTCATTTATTTATGTTGATAACTATTCACCATGTATTGACATTTAGCAGTTCTTCAATCTTACCACAATTGTTTGCCTTCTTTTGTATGGCATCTACATGTTGGTATCATTTATTTCATTCTTTTTCTAAAGTAACACTATTATGTATTTTATCGTAGAATGAAACTACCGTCTTTGTGAATGGATAATTGCTTATCAAATTGAGAACATGTCCATTATGTCTAAGGGTGTTGTTTGAAATGGTGATGGTTCTCTACCTAGAATTGCACAGAGCCATATGCCGCGTGGAAGACTTCCTATAACGGATCTAAAAGCAGCTTGTGATATTGAACATATGAGTTCTACATCTAAAATTCAGCATGACCTGTGGCCTCTAGATGAAATTGATCCAAAGAAAGCAAAGTTTCCTTGCTGTCTAGTTTGGACTCCACTCCCAGTTGCCTCATGGTTGGCACCTTTCATTGGACATGTTGGCATTTGTAGGGAGGATGGAGCAATTTTGGACTTTTCAGGATCAAATTTTGTGAATGTTGAGGATTTTGCTTTTGGTGCTGCAGCTCGATATATTCAACTTGATAGAAGCAAGGTATAGTTTTGAGCAGATGTTCTGAATTGAACCTTTTACATCTCTCCATGTACACGTTGCCATCATAATGCTACCTTATTCTCCAAACTAGTAGAACTCTTTATTTGGAAACAATGATGCATTTCTATTTCTCCTCGTGTGCTTTTATGTGAGTTGATTTTTTTCATTTATGAAAAAGAAATTGAGCTGCTTAAAACAAGTAGTTGTTTTATTAACTATTTTTACTGTGGAATTAGTGTTGCTTTCCTCCAAACCTGGCTGGGCACACATGCAAGCATGGTTATCAGCATGCAGAGTATGGGACTGCAGTCACATGGGATGATGCCTTGCGGTCTAGTGTGCGTCAGTTCGAGCACAAGAGCTACAACCTCTTCACATGCAACTCTCACTCATTTGTTGCCAATTTTCTCAACCGACTGTGCTATGGTGGATCAATGGATTGGAACATGATAACTGTGGCAGCTCTAATACTTTTTAAGGGGCATTGGGTTAACAGCATGTCAATAATAAGATCATTCCTCCCTTTCACAGTAGTGCTCTGCCTGGGGTTAGTACTGGTTGGCTGGCCATTCTTGGTTGGACTATTTTCATTCTCTCTCCTCCTTATGGGGTGGTTTCTGTTGGGTACTTACTGTGTCAAAACCTTATTGGAAAGCTAGAGCTTTTTATTTTTCATTAAAATTGATTTTTTGTTAGTTGAAAGATGCATAGTTGGTACAGTTTGGTGTTTCTTTAAAAAACCTAGGTTTATAATATCTGACAGAGAGTGGCAGTAGGTTCCATGTGGAACTACTGGCTAATGCCAAGAGATATAATTTCTTCCCTCCGTCAAGAAACTGAATTGTAGATTTGCTTCATAAACAGAAATTGAACATTAGAATAAGACTGAATTAATGTTGTTTTCAGATGCAGATGTTATTGAGATTTCATTCTTATGTGAATGCCACTGGAACAAGACATTGCTTCATTTGAATATTTAAGTCCTAATCTGCCTCGAGAGAAGTTGAGCTAACTTGTCTCTAAGTCACTGAAGACATCATTCTGCTAGAATGTTTGTCAAATGGGTGTTTTGGATTTTTTTTTTCTAAAATTAAACACTCAATTAAACAGCTTTTCAGGAATCATGGCAAAAGCATTTGAATATAAACAATTTCAACAACAGTGACCCCAAAATAGGCCAATTAGGGAAATGACCGGTATCTGAGCGCCAGCGAGCCCGTGGAAAGGGCTGGCCGGGGCTGCCAACAGCACCATGGCTACATTAACCCAAATTTTTATCCTCTTAGGCTGCATTGTTGTGATTTTGAATTACCAAGAAGTTAGAGTAGGGACATCTATCGTCCCCTGAAGTTGGGACATTTTGTACCAGAATTAGCATACTACATTTTATCGTTTATGCAAGTTGCTTTCCCAAAAACCCCAAGCAAAGCATAAATGAACAACAATCACTTCAGCATTTGCACCCCAGCTCTCCAGCCAAGGAGGCTCAGAGATTGGATTCAATGAGAACTGAAACCCACTTAATTGTGAGCATATAAATAAATTCAGATCAAAACTGCAATTCTGATCATTAACATTAACTGGCTCCTGTCAATTGAGTGTAAGAGTAAGATCATGTCTGACTTACTCAAGGACAACAGTCATCTTTAAGTTGAAACAAAAATATAAAATAAAATAGTCAGCTTGAGTTGAGATAAGATCAAGAACAACATCACCAAAGAAAAAGGATTTCAAGAGTATAGGATGCTCGATAAGCTTATCACTTTCTTATTTTGAGGAGGTTGAATTTTAAGTCATGTAATGGAGACAAATAAAGTTCCCCTTATGCACCATACTTGGGCGCCTTCCAAAGCTTAAATGCTATCTCATGCAGCAACCTGTCAGCTGGTATGGTGAGATTTCCAGAATGCTGCAACGAAAAAGTATTTAATATAATAAGCAAAAAAGGCTGAAACAAGTATTAAATCAATAACACCAATATATACCATATTCTGGATGAATTATGCATGCAAAAGAACCCGTCCAAATTAAGAACATAGGATACCAAGGTAATTTTTCAAGTTACAAGGTACCATTTCACTTAAGTTATGAAATAAAATTGGAAAGAGGCAGGCTTGGAGACATGATGTAGTCAAAATTACTTTATAACCTAATCTAACAAACTATAAATAGAGCTTCATAAAGTATCTCACAGTGTCAATTTGTACCTCTTTGAAATCTTCAAAAGAAAATGACTCTACCATATCCTTGCGGGTTACAGCATACTGATATTGAGCAATTAACATGGGACTGTGGTGCCTGTAGACCATAAATTAGGTTTTTTATCCACACAAAGCGTCACAAAATGCAGAGTAAGTGTCCACAAAGTTTTCTTACCGAACATCATTTCTTGGACTTTCTCCTCTCATGTTGTAACTCTGTCGAGGGAAAAGTGCAGAAAGATGAGGATTCTTCTCAAAGTTTGGGCTCAAAATTGACAAATCAGGATCATCAGCCTTTGACACATAGCCATAGCCCATCACGAGGGACAAGTGTAGACGGGAACCAATTTCAGTTCCAGGCTGAGCTACAAGCATAATGGCACCAAGCAGAGCATTCATGAATTCCATGTCACTTGCAGTAGCTTTACCCTCTTCAACATTCAAATTCTCCCCAGACCCAATGTGCAAAATTACTAAATCAAACTGGCCGGATTCCATTATCTTTCCTTCTTGGAATCCAAGTAAGGTCAGCAATTCGGAAGCCAATTTATCAACTGACAATGCAGGGGGAGAATTGCTATTTCCATATAATCTATTCAAGTCCAATACACTGAAGCCAATTTTTTCTCCAAATGATTTCAAATTAGAATTGTTAGTGAATAGAGCAGCTCTCATTCCCATAAACCTGAAGTGAGATAAAGAAGCACGTTGGCTGGCATATTCTGAGCACTAATAATGAGAAGCAAGCAAGTGCATGACAATACCTCTCTGACATGGTTGGAATCACGGATGACTCCTGAGACTTTTGCCCATTCTGACAAAACCAAAGAGCATTAAAGAATTTATCATGAAATTTCACTTTCCAATTACCAAGAATAATATGTATCTTACCTTGTTAAAATATGCTTCACACGCATCCACCAGGAGTGCAAACTCTCTTACTATCCTAACATCCTCGCTTTCTGCAATCTAAATCCAAGTAAATCCCAATAATGGTGGATGAATAACAACAATTAGAAATGCCAAAAGAAGCATGGATTTAATTACTAAGAAAGTAAAGGGGAGCAAGTGAAAAAATGGTACCTGAATATAAAAATAAATAAATACAAATAGGAATGACAAGGAGAATAGAGATGAATTAGCAATGGAATGGAAAACTAACACAGAACCCATAAGCCTATTCTGCCAATGATCAAATAAAAGAACGATAAACTAAGCAACCCATTATTATATCAATCCCTTTCAAACAATTAATTTGCTTCTTAATGCACAAACAACCTACGATTTCGTTAATAACAGCGAAAACAATTAGCAAAAAATAGGTATTTTTCCCAACAATCCAAAAAAAAAAAAAAAAGAAGCAAAGAATCTCTCTTTCTACGTTTGCTTGTATCTTAAAGAGGTTATATCTTCATTACCCACTGCCTAAAGTGGGAGATGAAAAGGAAAAATGACAAGTAAAGGAAAAGAGAGAATGGGAACCTGAAGGAGGAGCATTAGGGAGGCTCAAGAAACCACAGTTGGCTTTAGATGCGAGAGAGTGGGGATGGGTATGTGATGGCTCAATGAAACGAGCCAACCCGTCCCCGTATAACACCAATCCTCGGCTTGGCTTGTCCGCCATTGCTGTTACTCAAATGCCCGAACAGGCTTGAAACAAAAAAAAAAAAAAAGAGAAAAGAAAGAGAAGGAAGGAGAGACGGAGAATCCTCTTTCTTTGGGAAGCGTGGATGTTTATATTTGGAGAATATTTTACACGTGGATCGCATTATAAGGGTAATTTCGAGGGAAAATATCAAAATATCATCTACAATTTAAAAAATAGTCCAAATTTTCATTATTTTATTCAAAGTGAATAATAAAGTCTCTACTAAATCTGTAATTAAACTTTAATGATTTTAAATTAATTTAAAAAATATAAATTAATTAAAAAATAAAATATTTGAATAAATATTAATTTTAAATTCAATTAAAGATATATTTATCACTTTTGAATAAAATAATAAAACTTTTCGTTACTTTTTTAATAATGAAGATTTTTTTTTCATTTTAATATTTTAATAAAAAATACAAAACAAAATAAAAAAATTTGCGGCTATAGAAGTTATTTCAATGATTAGACAAAGAAAAAAGATAGGGTGGTAGGGTAATACAAAGGACTTGTTCTCGTTGGTTGAATCCATGGCTTCAAACAACCATACATCAGAAACAGAGAGCTTTTGTCCTTGAATCTCTTTTTCTATCTAATGTATTTAACTGCGAAATCTTTCTGTCTCTGAAACCAGGTAGTACTGTTGTTTCAGCGTTGATCTGTTGTTTAGAGAGCGGATTGAGAACTCTCGCTACGAGGGATTTGGACGGTGGCTTAAGAGGATCCGATGCTGTAAATAATTTATTAATATTTTTAAATTATTCGAATTTAATTTAAATAAAATTTAAATTTGATTTGATTATTATTAAATCGAGTTTGAGTAGTTCGATTCATAGATCGAGTTGAATTCGAGTATTTTTATATTTGATTCAAGAAGTTTATAAATTTAATCGAATTTTTATATTTGAAATTTTTTTAATATTTTAATTAATAAAATATTTTGAATTTAAATTCGAATATAAATAATCGAGCTCTTATCGAGTATAAAAATTAAATTTATTTTTATATATTAATTGAATAAATTTAAGTAGTTCAATTACGATCATAAATCGAACTTAAATTAAAAAAATAAAACTCAATTTAATTTGAATCAAATATCAAACTTCGAATTGAGAATTAAATTTAAATTTAAACTTTTTAATATTAATTCGATTCAACTTAATTACATACTTAAAAAGGACCATTTGATTAAGAAAGATCGAGTCCTACTAGGCTTAAGAAACTGAAAAATAGTAAATTCGATACATGATATATTCTGACCCGAGACAAACTTAAAAATAAATAACTATTTAAAACTAATAAATTTTTATTAATTTTAATTATTTATATAACATATAATTATTATTTAAAATAAAAAAAATAAATATTCAAGCGCAACACGTGATAACAAAATCTAATACTTTTAAAATGAAAATTGATTATTTTTATAAAAAAATTATATGAAATAATTATATTATGTTAATATATATTTATTTTATTTAAATTGTGTCATATAATTATATTATTAAAAAATTAATTATTTGTTATAAATAATTAATTATTTATTAAAATAAATATTTATCGTTTAATTATCACATATGATATGTAATAAATAATTAATTTTTTTACTAATTTAATTATATGACATGATTTAAATGAAAAAATATATTAAAATGATATAAATGGTTTATACAATACTTTTTTTTATTCTAAAATAAATTGATAGTAATTCTAATAAAATGAAAATTTTCCTTCATTAGCTTTAGCTTAATCAATAAAATATTCGTTACATTTGATGACTTTAAACATTTTCAAGTGCTAGTTTAGCATCGAGGTGAAAATTAATTTTTACATTCAAATTTAATTTTTTATTTAATTTTAATGTTAATAAATGGTTGCTTTTGTATTTAATCATAATTTAATGGGTAAATTAATTTTATTATTTGTATATTTTTAATTATTATTATTTTATATATATATTTATATTTCAAATCATCATTGTTTTTCCTTTTCAGTATATCAAAAAAATTAAAAATTTTAAATCATATTTTTCAACATACTTTTAATCGCATTTTTTAATAAAAAGTTTTATAACCATAATAATAATAATATTAAATTAATTCTCAGTCCCAATGATAATATTAATCAATTCCATTCATAATATAAGACTTAAGCTAACAAAATCAACTTTGAATGACAACGTGTCAAATTTCAATTTAAGTGATGTGGATAAATAAATCTAAAAAAAAAAAAAATTAATATAGCCTTGAAGGTTTTTTTTTTTATTTTTTTCAAAATTTTAAATCTTATGATTTAATAATGTGTGCTATAAAAATAAATTTTTTGAAATTATAAACATAATAAAATTATAATATAATCAAATATTATATTTATAAATAGTTAAATAATTAATTAATGAATTAAAATATAATAAAATAACCTAACTTATGCCCACAATTAAACTAAAACAAATAAAATAACCAGTAAATCCTAAGATCAAAAACCTTGCAATGCATGCTAATATCGAGCCGCTTCCGCTGGACTGGACTAAGACCTTGCTCCGCAATTGTTTTAATTTTTTTAGAACCCATTTACAGTTTTCCTTGGGCCGAGAATGGGATGGACTAACCGATAGGCAAATGCCATTCTTCTGCCACGTCATCTTTATCTAAACCATTTAGAAAGAAAAGCATCTTTCTTTATTCCGACAACTACTGTACTACTTTATTCTCGCCTTGCCGCCTTGCTTCCGAATCGAATTTAAAAATGCTTGAAACCAACGCGGGGACAAAATGCTTAGCCCTCACTCCCACATGAAGATCCGAGTCATGCCAAAGACAACTGAGTCAATTCGGAATCTCTGCAAATCGACGCTATATTTGTTCCTCACATTTGTCTCTCCTTTCATTTTGTATCGCTGCATTCGCTTCCTTTCAATGTATTCGTCTTCGTCTACTTCCGCTCCCAAAACCGACGCCGAAATTCTCCGTCGTAAACGAATTGAGAAAAGCAAGCTCTATTTTGATATAACTACCCCCAAGGTAAAATTTATTTTGTCAAGTATTTGTTTTCTAACTAGAAGCTTTGAACTCTTAACTAAAAGAAAAATTACAGGTTCCGATTATCTATTCGTCTTATTACGATATCAGGTTCTTCGGAATTGAAAAACTGTAAGATAAGTTGAATTTGAAATTAAATTTTCATTTCTTTTAAGTAATTTTATGTTCCTTTTCTGGTTATTCAGATAATCAGTTAGTTTTAAAAGTAAGTTTGTTATTCGAGATTGATGTAGGCATCCGTTTGATTCTTCAAAATGGGACCGAATACGCGGGTTCCTGATATCGGAAGGTCACCTAGACAAAAACTCTATTGTTGAGCCATTTGAAGCTTCAACAGATGATCTACTTGTGGTAATTGTATTTTTTTCCCTTTCTTTGTTTATATGCACTGAGGCTGCATGTGTCACGGGCCGGGAGCTTAAGCCTAGTTACCGGAGTCATGCGCGGTCCGTGACACATGTATATTGAGGAAAAAGGAAAATCATAGGTAATTAGTGAAGAAATTTTAGATAATGAGTTATCTATCTCTAGTAGGTGCAGTAAACTTATGTTGACTTTTTTTTTTTGATAATCTCTGGATAGGTGCATACAGAAGCATACTTGAATAGCCTGAATAACAGTGTGAATGTTGCCATGATAACCGAGGTACTTTATAATATTTCCTTTATGCCATAATTTCATTGTTTCTAGTACGCAGTTAATTTTTGTTTTCTTGGAGTTTATTTATTTTGTTGCAATTATCAAGTCTGTTTGCACAACTCTGCTTAAAGATCGGATTATCCAGAAAAAAATAACATGTTACTTGGTTTATTTATTTATTATGATTTTGGGTTCATGGGACATTTTTGTATGTATATTAGTGGCTATGTCTGTTATGGTTTGACGATTTTGGTTGAGGATTAGGTAGTTTCAAATGATGTTATTATACTTCTAGATTAATTCAAAGCAATGTGTTGTGCAGGTTCCTCCTTTAGCAATATTACCCAATTGGCTTGTTCGGATGAAAGTTCTTTCTCCGTTCCGGAGGCAGGTGAAGTCATCATCTCTCTTGGAGCTAATTATATCATTTTCTTTTTTTAGAATGGAGTTTGACTTTTATTTGGGACTAGGATTATTCTGATCATATTGCTACAGGTGGGTGGAACTATTCTGGCAGCTAAGCTCGCGAAGGAGCAAGGATGGGCTATCAATGTTGGAGGAGGGTTTCATCATTGTTCTAGTGGAAGGGGAGGTGGATTTTGTGCATATGCAGACATTTCTCTTTGCATTCATTTTGCATTTTTTCGGTTCACAATATCAAGGTAATAGACCTTAAAGCTTAAAAGTAATAAATGCAGTCCTTGCAATCTTGTGTGGAATCCTAATCTCAACTCCTCAGTTAACATTTATCTTTTAAGAATGGGCTATTTTCCTTATACTTCACATTATTTTTCAGGGTGATGATAATTGATCTAGATGCGCATCAAGGAAATGGTCATGAAATGGATTTTGCTGGTGATGGTAAGGATGCTTGTTTATGCTCATGTTGCTTTAACTTGATGTTATTTTGGACTTTCAATGATTGTGTTTAAACTGACAGGGCGTGTGTATATTTTGGATATGTACAATCCTGATATATACCCATTTGTAAGTGCCTGCTATCTACATTTGTACCGCATTTTCTCTAATTGAATCTGTGTACAGCCTCATCCTATAAACCAATTTACTTCGTCCTTGTAACTGTTATGTTTTTGCTCTATGCAATGAGTTTTGGCTTTCACCTCTTGAAATATCTATATAAGAGGGCAAGTCATCTCACCTTTTACTTTTATTTTCTTTCTTTAAACCCTTTTTCAGGATCTAACTGCTAGAAATTATATTAAGCAGAAGGTTGAAGTAGCGGTGAGCCTCTGGCATCTTATTTATGAATCTAGTTTATTGCTGCCTAGGTCTTTAGCTGATTTAATATTCCCATATATGAATAGACTGGGACAACAACGGATGGGTACTTGAAGGAATTAGATAAAGCACTTCGGGTAAAGATTTCTTTCAGCTATCTTCCACATGTTTCTGTCACTGTTTTTTGCTGGATCTTTTCTTTTCTCAATTCTGATGTCCATATACTCTGTTAGTTGATCTGGTGCACTTATACATCATTATCTGATGCCTTCTCTCCAACAATTCTTCCATTTTATGTGACAGTTTACAAGTTTCTTGGTTTTGACTTTTCATCATTTTCTTTTTATTGTCATCTGTTTTTAGATACATTTAATGCCTTTACTGTGTCTCTACATCTATTCTTTTATTTATTGTTGTTATAATGCATGATGCTTTAATTTTGGTGCATTCAGACATGACTTCATCAGCATTTCTGCCAATTTGTACTTCATCTCTTGCTTTTGCATTTTTTCCTCTGTTATGTTTAGTCTTTCTTTTTAATTACTTGTTATCTTTAACTAATTTTATGTTATAAATAGTGTCGTAAAAAGTTCCTCTTATGCTATTACCACATTATAGTTATTGGTTGTGAATGTCAGGTAGCTAGGGATAATTTTGCCCCTGAGTTGATTATTTACAATGCTGGCACCGATATCCTTGATGGAGATCCACTGGGTGGATTAAAGGTAATTCATCATTGGATCCATTTGCTTAATTTTGTGCTTTCTTATTCTTCTTTTGTCCTGTACTTTTTCCCTTTTATTAGAAGCAAAATGAGATCCTCGTTGGAATCATGCTTACTATGATTATATGGTCTCTGATTTACCAATTCACCTTAACTTTGGTAGAGATTTGTCTATCTGATAATAGGCTGGGAGAGCAGCCTAAATTATCATACAGAAAGAAGGAAGTTGGTGGAAGGAACACATGCCTGTTTTATCTCATATTATGTGCTTACATGGTTATGCTGATTGATAAAAATTTTATAATAATCTTATGAACTCCGCAAATCTTGATTTGCCAACTTATAGTTAAACTGAATGAGAGTGGCATTGATGATGATGCATCTTTGGACCTTTAGAAGCAGAAGAGAATGTTTTTTCTTTTCCTTTATGCTTTAAAAGAAAGCCTTCATTTATAGTGCATTCAGTTCAATAATTACTTCTGAATCAACAGGCAGTAGATAAGTAGCAATGAGGTTGTAAGTTGTAACTTGTAAGATTATCATATAAAACTTAAGAGAAATTTTTTTGGATAGTGCATCTCCGTATCATTAATATTAGTGAGTTTTCACTTATGGCTATTTGTTGCCTTTAATTTTCAGATTAGTCCAGACGGGGTAGCCCAAAGAGATGAGAAGGTCTTCAGGTTTGCTCGTGAGAGAAACATCCCTCTTGTCATGGTCACTTCAGGTTCCGTGTCTTCCAGACTTTATATTTATGTTTGTATGTGGACGACAAATAGGGACATATGCATCCACACAAGAAAGAGATTTGAGACTTTCTTTCTCTACAATCTATATCACCTGTCTTTTGTGGAAACTTATGACTTTATTCAGCAGAAAATCTTCTATTGATTCTGATCCTCTGCCTTGCCTTCTAAGCTTGTTGATTATATTCCTTTTCAATACATAGTTTATAAGTCGGTGTTTCCAGATATCAGTTACTCTAGAATTTCATCTTGCTGGACACATGGTTAAGAAGAAAATCACTAATTGAAGAAAAATATTGGTCCCTAATAATTACTTATTCCTTTTCTGGATGGCCACATTAAATGGCCTCAATATCCCTTGCAGAGGCAAAAGATGCTGCTTTCTCTGTGATTGACAATTTCATTTCCTCCACGTGTATGTTGCAGAAACCAACTAGGCTTAAACCTCAGACCTCTTTAGGTTAAGCAATACGTAATTTTTGTTTCACCCAGTGATTGTTGTTGGTCGTTTTTGCAGCTGCCAAGATATCATTCTCCTGCTTACGCCTTCTTTTAGTGGGGAAAAAAATAGAAAGACTTGCTTATACATTTTCCACTTTATATCAACAAAAATGTGGGATGAAGCTAGGTTTGAGATTATCTGACATTTTGTGAACCCACAACCTGAGATAATGCATGTAGGATAGACATGGCAGATTTTCTTTGAGCATCTTGGAGAATCCATCCTAACAGACCTTATTTTTTTTTCTCGTTTCAGGTGGTTATATGAAAACCAGTGCCCGAGTCGTAGCAGATTCCATAATAAACCTCTCAAGGAAACGCTTGATAGATCTGTCCCCTCGCTATGGAAGAAGATAAACCTGAGATAAACGCTTGATAGGCCCCTTTGCTATTATACACAGTCTATGATAAACGCCATTTCCTCTGAATGATTTCAAGGCACGAATTCAGCTTTCCTCTTGAGTTTGTAAATGGAACGATCCTTAACTATATAACCAAGCAATAAGGGTAAGAAATTAGGAAAAAGTACGAGTTGTAGCAATAATACTCGTGATTGTGTCGGGTGGTTCTTTTGCTGGGTAGTTAACCTTGCAGTTGCGTCCGATAATCTACACATAGATTGGTTAAGATCATAGAAAGTTGTAATGTTCATAATTTTGCGTTGTTTGCAAGGCAATACCGTAGGATTAGCTTTGCCCCTACTTGTCTTCCTCGACGCCTAGGGTTATTGAATAACTGATAAATAAAGAAGCTTGTTTCATGACTAAAAGTTTGTAATTACAAAGTTGTAGCATAGCTCATTTAACAGGGCGGTCCATTTGCCTGCTGCTGCTGCCATTCGCCAGCGTCTTTTTCTCTTGTATTTGCTGTGTTTCTGGACCCGTGTCTCGACTCCAACAGACAAGGGATACGAAGCCGTATTCAGAATGTTGGTTGGCCCAACGTTGAATCGCTGCATCGAAATTGGCGTCAGATTGAAACTGGTTTGTTCATTTTGGATTATCTTTGGTAATATAAAGGTTTAATCAAATCAAAATAATTTAACTTAATGAGATGTGTAATTTGATGGATCAAGGCCGAATGTACGGCAAGCAAAAGCTTTGTGGTATAACATTTTTGCTCTCTTCTTCTCATGCCGAATGGGAGGCCGTCCTCTCTTTCCTGCGATCTACGTTTTTAAAACTAACCCATCGTATCCAATATTTTAAAATTGAATTTAAAAAAATATTGAATAAGAAAAATAAACCTAAAATAAAAAAGAAAATTATTAGGACAATATTCCAATTTTGGTAGCCTTAATTTTAATTAATAAATAACAAGTTGACTCCCGAATCTTTGTACTTACCAGTTGCCAGTCTCGCTCTCCGGCCATTTTTTTTTTTTTTTTCCTTTGTCTCTTCCATTTAATTCCATTGCCCGTCTCTTTCCCTGCGCCAGTCTGCGTAACGTGCGCCGGGTGTCGTTCCAAATGGTGAGAAGATCAGACTTGCCTTCTTACGAGTTTTTTACTTTCTTCTTCGTTACTCTTTTTTGTTTGGCTTCGCTTTCGCTCGCTCAACAACAACAACAACTACTGCTCGCTGATTCGGATCGCTTCGACGTCGATGCAAACGCCACCGTTTCAAATTCTTCCTCTATAACTAAACCAAAGGATGGTACTTTGGCTGCTATCATTGATCGTGCTCTCGAGAAAGATCACTGAGAGCGAACAAAACCAAGGTACACTTCTATCTCTCTCAGATTTTGCTTAGATTAGGGTTTAGGCTTAAATCCATGCATCAGAACCTTACTAATAATGATACTGAACTCAATTATACTTGTTTACTTCAAAATGTTATTTACTGTAGCAATTAATTCTCCTCTTTTATTATTTTTTTTTAAAGATTTTTGAGCGCGATCTATTGTTAGATTATGATTTTTGTTATTAATGCAATGTTTATAAGATCTTAAGATTTAATGAGAGTGCATTTACGTACATTTCCTGGAAATTATATTTGCTATTAATTTTCCATTTTTTTCTTTAAAACTTTGTGTCAATTATAGTATAAATTCCTCATGTGATACTAAGCATGCACGGACGGCTCTTTGGAATTTTAAATAAATTCGGTGGATAATTCAACGTTTAAGGAAAAAAAAAAAAAAAAAGATGTCAATGAGTATGAGTAGGGTACAGAAAAGGTATAGCATTTCTCATTTCTGAATTTTTATATCATATTTATTTCCGTACTTGTATTCAATAGGTATTTTAAATTTATACTCATTTCGTGCGTATTTAATAGTTACGTGATAATTCCCATACCCCTAACTTAAAAAATAAAAATAAAAACCAATAATTATCTTTTTAGCTTTTTAAATTTTTATAAATATATATTAATATATATTTTTTCAATAAAAATATATTAATTTTAATTAATTTAAAATAATAATTTATATTATTTAATAAAAAATTTATTTATTAAATATATATAAATATATGTGTAGGGTATGGATACGGAGTGGGTGCTATATTACCTTTTCTCATCCCCATACGTAATAAAAAATTAAAATTATATCCATTTTTATCTTTATCTTTATATTCATAATATAATATCTATCTCTATCCCTATTGGAATAAAAAGTCGGTTCCCCATTGGGTACGGATAATATTGATATCTATTAAAAAAAATCAAGGTATTAAAGGTTTCCAAAAATGTCTGGCTCAAATTCCCATTTTGGAGTTGTCGGCTGCCATTAGTTCCTTATAGAATATAAATCCAAAGGAAATTCCGATGCCGACTTTTTTTGTTGGCAGTAAGTGATGATGCTGGAAGTTTCAACAACAGTGTAGCAGAACAGCAGGTTGGTAGTAGTTATTCTTTTGAAAACTTTTCTGCTTGAAGAACTTGCTAACCTATTTTTTTACATGTGTTTGTTTATCAGGCTGTTTTGGAAACTGTAGCCAGAGTTAAGCCAAAGAAAAATGACACAAAAGAGGAAAAGTATGTGCTTCTCCGTAGTAATTAGTAGATTTCATTTGTAGCTTTTTAGTTATGATTACTTTAGCTGTTAATAGAAGAATGTATTTTATCTTTATGATAAAAAGAGTTGAACGTATTTCATACCATTTCTTTTATATAACTAATTAGAAACATGTAGTCTCTCTCACCTTTTGCATCCTCGTTATAGATCATTTCAACTCCATGATGTTTTCAATCTAGACAATGATAACAGAGCTGAAGATACACCTATGTTAATAGATTGAAAGATTAGATTGGTTGACTTGAAACTTCATGTCAAAATATATTTTCACAGTTACAAGTCTGAGATGTTGGTTTCTTTTCAGGACGTCTTCATTATATCTAATTTTAAATCAAAATATCCTGTATTATAGCTAGACTTAAGGTAAACATTTTATTATCTTCAGTTTTATTGAAGTTTCTTTTTACATTCAACTAATAAGCTGATCTAAACCTTTTTTGCTTATTCTATGTAGAATTATATCAGATTTGGTAGTTGTCATCATGTCTGCAACTTGTTGTGGCATTGCATTTGCTTGTGCTGGGCAACCGGTCTGATTGTATTGATATAAGCTTAGCTAATCTTTGACTTCAATGTTGGGTTCTACCTGAATGTCTTGGTTTACTAATTTCCTATATATTTGTTGACTGTTTTATTTTATACAGGTGATTACTGGATATTTGTTGGCAGGATCTCCTATTGGACCTGGGGGTTTTCGCTTTGTCAGTGAAATGGTGCAAGTATGTTGTCTATTTCATTAAAGTTTACCTGATGGCTTATTTATTGAATCCTGTATAACTGTTCTGAATGATGGTTTCTTTATCATAATGTCACAGTTCACTCTTTTGCATATGGAGCCCTTATTATGAAAAGTGATTGCTGTTTTAATTTTCATTTCTTCATCTCAATTAATATTAGTTATTATGATTCGTTAGAGTTCATCCAAAGCCTAAACAACGTTAAGCCCTTGTTGACTTGTTCTTGTGAAGCATGTCTTTGTCTTTTTTCCTTTTAAAAAAGGAATTTATTTTAATGGGCATATTATATTACAGTCAGTAGTTGGTGCCTCTATCTAATGAGGGTAATGATTAACAATAAACATAGAGGCCATGGTTTTATGATTTTAAGTGCCAGTAAGTAATATTGTGTGATTACACTCTGTTGTGCAATAGTTGGCAACTGAATTTGAATTGTCTAGTAGTTCTTGGGAATGACTTGGACATCTGATGTTTCCTTACTATTTATTTGCTAGGATCGTGATCCTAGTCCATGGCAGGCTGTTTCATTCTAATTCCATGTTTATTGGTGTATTCTTGTATTTGTTCTTTTTCAGGTGAATCATGCAGGTTGAAACGGTAGCTCAATTTGGCGTGATTTTTCTTCTTTTTGCACTGGGCCTAGAGTTCTCCGTTGGAAAGGTTGGCTTATGTTTCTGAACTTATTACTTTCTATTTTATGTTATACTTGTCTAACAACATTCTTAAAATCATGCATCTAACCTCATCCTTCTTATTTTAAGCTTTGAGCTGTTCAAGCAGTTGCTGTCCTAGGAGGGCTACTCCAGATAATTCTATTTATGTGTCTCTGTGTAATTACAGCCTCAGTATGTCTATTAATTTTAACATAAAGTCTGTAGGTTTTGGTTCAGTAATCTTTTATTAAGTAATGTCATCACCTTCACCTGAATCTGAGCTCACTGAGGTTGCATGAGTTATCTTTAAAGTCACTGAGGTTTCACAAGTTATATTTAAGTTAATCAAAAGGGAAAGAAATTGTATCTATAGTGAGTTAGCATCATTTCACATTATGTCTGATCATAAAGAAGTTTTTGCTGCTATGCTGTTCAAAACTTAAATATTTCCTGCTACTTGATTTCAAATATGATTTTTAGTTTGGTTTTGTATTTATGATATGCTTTAGCTGAATATAGTTAAGGTACATTATGTCTGATCATAAAGAAATTTTTGCTGCTATGCTGTTCAAAAATTAAATATTACTTGCTACTTGACTTCAAATATGATCTTTAGTTTGCTTTTGCATTTATGATATGCTTTAGCTGAATATAGTTAAGTTACATGCTTCAGTGCTAACTTGTTTTCTTTCTTATTTTTCTTGTTATTATAGACCATGTTATACCTCAATATTAACTCTGAATCCTGCTGTTTAAATTGTTTGCTGTTTGCAGTTATGTGGTGGTAGACTTTCAGAGGGTGTCTTTGTTGGTGTATTCCTTTCAATGTCTTCAACAGCTGTGGTAAAGTTTAGCACCTATCTTTCAGAGACACCTACAGCACCTAAACATTCATACTTGCACTCACTGATGAGCACACATATGGATACACTTCACACGAGTTTAGACACCCTCGCACTCCTTGTAGAGTCCTTTATCTTTGTTTAGTATTTTTTGTTTTAATGTTGTTTTTTTCTATTTTTCAATGGTAGGTGCTAAAATTTTTGATGGAGAAGAATTCTACGAATATGCTTCATGGCCAGGTCGGCATTGGCACTCTTATCCTGCAGGTATTGATTCCTTCAATCCATTGTCCTATCTTGAATTCTTGTTTTCTTTTCTAGAATTTATTTATGCCTTCTGGCAGTCAACTCAATGATATGAATCTTTTTCAATTACTCTGGTGTCCTGAGAAGTTTTTTAACTTTGCAGGATTGTGCTGTGGGATTGCTATTTGCGTTGCTTCCAGTTCTTGGTGGAACTTCTGGTTTACTTCAAGGAGTAATATCCATGACTAAACTGTATGGTGAAAACTTGCAGAAATGTCACTTTCCTAGTTTCATATCTCTCTCTGCATTAGCGGGTAAATATCAATGGGTCCTATTCATGTCTTTTAGATGCCATAAAAGGGAAATTATGTGATTAATGATTAGGCTTAGTTTTCAGTGAGGGCATAGTAACTTGCACTTTTGTTAGATTCATGAGCTATTTCACTTCAAACTAGAAAGATAGATCATCTTTTAATTCAAATATATATCATTTAGGCACCTTAGTTTTGATCAGAAGTCAAATATATTATTGTGTTGATGCATCTACTTTGGATGTCTTGTGCTTGTGATGTTATAAGAAGTGGTAACTAGGGAATGGATGATTAAGACTATAAGTTCTTGTTTTTCCTCATTACCTCTCTTTGCACTAGCTGGTTTTTCTTTTGGCATTTTTAGGCACTGAGTATGGAGTTACTTCTTAACGTTCAATATTGTCTCATATTTGCCTTCCTTGGTTGCTTAAACTGATGATAAGCCTTTCATCACAGGTGCATACTTTTATTTGCTGAAGGAATCACATATTGAATTTTTCTTTCCTCTGTATGTCCTGAAAACATGCTTATGCATGAGTGAGATTCATATCTTGATATGATTTGTCTAATTACCTCTTATATGTGCAGACCAATGAACTTTATCAACTGGCATCTGTGGCATTCTGCTTACTTGTAGCCTGGGTTTGTTTCTTGGTTCTTCTCGATTGTCTTCTTTTTACTTTCACTTTGTCAAGCATCCTGTTTTTTTGTATGCAATATCCACAGAAAAACCCCTTTGTTCCCATTAATGGTGTTTGTTTTATCTGTAGAGAATTTTATCGACATTTGTCTGTACTTTTTGTTGACATATGAACCTCTGACAAGCAGAGCTAGTGATGAAGCCTAACCTTCTGGTTTTTAAATACTGATGCTCAACTGTCCATACTTTTATGTAATGTTAACTAGACAGTTAATTGTGTTTTGGCATCTGCTTGAGATTCG
>NW_019168159.1:28105046-28127989 GCF_002303985.1 Durio zibethinus | reverse complement strand
AGGAAAGAAAATTTACATGGCAACGACCAAAAAGAACAATAATATGAGAAGCTCGTGTGTGTGTGTGTGTGTGTGTATATTCGTATGTATGTATGTATGTATCTATGTACTATGTATGTTTAAGAAATAACTAAAATCATCGCGGCTGGACATCATGGAATTTCATTTCAAGATTTTGTTGTCAGTTAAAGAGAGGCAGAAACAGTCAAAACAGGATTTGTTCTAGAAAAATGTTCTCACCTGAGCAACAACTAAAGGCATCTCCGAGAAGTTCCCCTGAATAACAGGCTTGTAAGCCAAATACTCGAAGAATTCATTGTATTGAGAAAGATCTCCAAGTTCAACGATCTTAGCATTGGTAACTGCCTCAACTAGAACTGCACCATTATTGTTGCACCAAAGATTAAGTTTACCATCACTAGGGTTCAAGCTCAACCTACCTGCAGCTGGATACCAAGTCGAAAGAGTCTCTTCCAACCCAGATTTCAAGCGACTAAAAATTGAATCCAGAGACAAGTTCTGGTAAGCACAAGAAGATTTGTAGAAGAAAACCACGTACATAAGCATCGGACACTGCCTGTCTAAATTGGAAAGATGAAGAATTTGTTGTGGATGCAAGGATTTGGGGACTACGCAAACTGTCCTAGTAACCCGAACAGTTGGAGAACTCTCACCATGTTTAGTGGCCATGGATGTTTCTTTGTTGCTCTCTCTTTTGTTGTGAGAAATAGAAGTGAATGGCATCTACATTTATAAAGAGAAGAGCTTAGATTCCTAGGAGCTAACCTATGTCTCTTAGTGGGATTTATTTTTTATGTTTTGTGGATGGGGAATGGTTTGTAATCCTTGTCTTTGATTAATTAATGCTTTGCATGCTGCCCTTTTTTTTTTGTGTGTAAGTCCGAGTGTCCGACTGTAATATCTGGCTCGCACTGCCAAGGTGTTGACGGTAACCTACTGCCTGATTATGCTCCAAACTCTCATAAGAACATCAAATGAAGGACCCCAATGTCTATGGGTTGAACCCTTTGTGAAACTCGCTAGAATCTAATCAGCAAACTAGGGTTTCTAGTTGTCATTTCCGTTTGCTGTACTATTCCTTTCAAAGTTTGTGGGCTATGATTCTTTTTAGCGCAATATATATATTCTTTCTAAGTTTGTTTGCGCATACTAATGAGTTAAGAAAATAAGAACTTTTTTTTTTGTAAAAAAATCCATAAATTAGTAAAATTTTTAAGCTTAAAAAAAGGCTAAAAATTTTATGCGTACATGTATGTAAAGCTAATAATGTTGGATTGTTTATAATTTTGTATATTGGGACATTATATTCTTCTCTGCAACAAAAGGACTAGAAGTGGGTACATATATATTGTGTTTTCGGTTGATATCACCATTCATGTATGTATAATCATATGTGAATCATTGTGCAAATAACCGATTAACCATTTTAGCATGAGATCATGGAAAGCAAATCCAGCAGGAAATCCCCACATTCAGTGAGCTTTTGTTTGCTTTGTTGAAATTAGTTCAATGAGATTCTTTTCACTTGCAATATATAAAAATGTTTCAAAGAACAGAAACTTGTATTTTTGTTTGGCTTTAAAGAAAAGTAGAGTAGTTGATTGGAGAGGGAAAGAGAGACGGGTTAAGCCTTGTTGGAAAAACAGGTTGGCATGTCTCAGGAGTCAGGACTCCTGTTTATGGGGGTTGGAAGGTTGCTGTATGTATAGCAAAGCATGCGTGTATACGAAGCCCAGACTTGTCTCTTCTTGTCTCCACTTTCCCAGCACTTGCCCGATTTCCAGGTTTCTTATTCCCTTCCTTTTCTCCTCCTCCTCTCATCCACTCGTTATTTGCAATTTTAATTTGTTTCTAGACTCAATCCTTCTTTTGGTAGAGCCTGCTTCATTTCTATATATCCCACTGCGCATTCAGCCTTCAAAGGAATGTATTCCTTTTCACCCAGTTCTTTCAGTTCCACCTCTATATACATGCATGTGCTTTTCGGAAAACTAGACAGAGAAATATCGTGCTTGCTACTCTTATTGTTATTATGGACTACCATTAATTTAGACTTCCTTTGAACAAAAACCATGTAATCCTCTTTCTAGTAGTATTACAGTATATATTTACCACGTATAAACCTAGATAGATTGGATTATATTGTCAATGGCGGTTCCTCATTGTAGCCAGAGGACCCCCTAGTTTTTAATTTTTAAAAATCTTTAGTATGTATATATTAATATTAAATAAATTTAAGTTGATTCCCTAAATTAAAATTATTAATTTATTTTTTTGTGATTTTAAATTTTAATTTTATGTATTATTGTAATTTAAAAGGAATTAAAATTATACTGCTATGTGTCTATTTATTGTATATATTCAAAAGTTTTCTTTTATAAATTTTTAAAATCAAGCTAGAGATTTGTAACAAGTTCTAAATCATAACCATGTAAAGTTAACAAAAATCAATTTAACATTTGAGCTTTTTCAACAAGACTCCATATCTCCAACTAAGTATTAAATGTGTTTTTTTTTTTTTTTTTAGCTTATCACAACATCTCTCTACATATCATTTTTAATTTTAATTTTATTTTAAATCTTTATCTCATATTATCTTAAAATCTTTTTTCAACCAAAAAAAAAAAAGAAGATTGGAACCGCTTTATAGAAAGTTAAGAAAAAAAATCATAACTTCTAATTTCAACGTTTTAACTTCATTCTTTTAAAATTATATTTATTTTTTTGTGTTTTGATAAAAATATATTGTTTAATGATTGATTTATTTATATTCTTTTGTTTCAATTTTAAATTTCTAAAAAAAATTCTTAAAAAATAGTGTAATTCGTAATTTTACAATTAATTTATAATTTTATAAATTGATTGTTTTTTATTAATATAAAATGCTATCATTCTAATATTTCTATGTTATAATTTTATAAATTGATTATTTTTTATTAATATATTATTTAGTATTATGTGTGTGAGCGCATATATATAAATCTGATATAAAATATATTATTAAGTAACACCTTCAAATTTATATGTCAAGATTTGTTACTATATATTATTATCATAGAAAAAAAAAAAACAGTACAATTATTGTTCCATATTGATATATTTCATAATTTCAGACATCCATGCATTTGCTAACCCCTTTACACCTTACATTTATTTCGTGATTCATCATGCACATGGCTTTAATCCATTCTTTCATTGGCTCTGCATTTTGGAGCATGAATGTTAAGCCTTCTGTTCTAGTCGTCTCTTGGCATGCAGCTTTAGGTGCCATTATATGGTTGTTAATAAAAAACGTTTTCCGTTGGTTGTTTTTTGAAATTTTTGTTTTTTTTTTTCAAATAATATTAATATAATTATTAAAATAGTAAAAATTATTTATTATTAAAATTATTAATATTAAAAAATAATTATATTTTAATAATAATATTTAATATTAAAATATTACGTTAATATAAAAAATACTTAAAATAAAACTATTTATTATTCTTTATATTATTTATTAATATATTATAATATTACTTATTAATATATGATTTATTAATATTATATGATTTATTAATATATTATAATATTATTTATTAATATATTATAACATTATTTATTAATATTTTTATTAATATACTATAATATAATATTATTTATTAATATAATATAATTTATAAGTAAAATTATGCTCAAAAGTATTAATAAATAGTTCTACTCATAGACAATTTTTTTCTGAAAAATATCTTTTCCTTTTCAAATTTATAAGATAATTTAAAAAAAAATAGTCTCATTTTTTATTAAACAATAAATTATTTTTAGTTGACCAATCAATTTTTTACTAAACAAACATAAAAATATATGAAAATTAGTTTTTGAAAGTCATTTTCACAAAACAAGCATAGCCTAAAAAGGGATATGAAGGATAATAGAAAGCAGACTCTCTCCCTCACTTCTACTAATCGTCCTTTTCCTCTAGTTTTTTCTTTTTTTTCACCCTTGTAAATTTTTATATTCTCTTCCTTTTATTTGTAATTGATTGTCAATTAGGGTGTTTTTTTTTTTTGTTTTTGTTTTAAACGTCACAATAGACGGTAATTAAATGCAACACTGTTTTAATAATTATGTGTATGTTTAAGATAAATGCCGTGATAAGGTATTGTAGAATATATGAAATTATATAGAAAAATGTATCAATTGTTATGTTTTGTTTAAAAAATATATCATTAGACAAAAATTTAATCTCATTACTAGATTTGCTTTTAAAGAAGATAAGATAGATAAAAAAAAATTTTATTTGTATCAAATGTGAAACTCAAATAATTTTTTTTTTAAATCTTAAAATATCACAGAAAAAAAGTAAAATTTTGAAACGGAGCTCGCGCACCGTCGCCATCCCATTCGCAGTGGGTGCACAGGTGGTATCGCAACTCTTTTTGTTACTAAAAATCGAAACGATTCTCAGCAACGGATATCTCAACTCTCGCATCGATAAAAAACGTAACGAAATGCGATACTTGATGTAAATTGCAAAATCTCGTGAATCATCGAGTCTTGAAATGCAAGTTGCGCCCCAAGCCATTAGGCCAAGGGCACGCCTGCCTGAGTGTATGCACTGTTGCCCTCTTCGACCCCCATCCGTTGGGCTCCAGAGGAAGGGGGTGGGCGGAAGATGGCTTCCCACAATCCCGTCGGTCGTGGTTGGCCCAAAAGCGAGTCCTCGGCAACGACAATGCCATGACCGTCGGTGGTAGAGCTCTCGACGTGCCTCGTCCTCGATGACATGAGCTCGTTGTCCACTCGAATCCTGTCGGACCCCCTATATTACTCGGTCAATGCTTGCGTCGTGACCCCAGATCAAGTAAGATTACCTGTTGAGTTTAAACATATCAATAAAAGAAGAAAAAGAAACTTATCAAGATTTCCCTCATAATGAGCTAAGAATTTCAAAATTTTGAATATTATTTGAAATTTGATATTTCCCTAAAGAATCAAATAATCTTGAACTAAACGTGTCATAGTCAAAATTCTAAAAAAAAAAAATTTAGATTCTCTTGAACCATTTTCTAATAATATATTGCTGACTAATAAGCAATTTATACAAAATATTCCCCAACCTCCTTTTGTTGGCTTCTAAATAATTAATTAGTGGTAGAAAACAAAACACTTAGGACGAAAATTGGGTGGGAGCTAGGAAAGCGTAAGAAAGAAAATATTCAGTTCATTGGTTTGCTTGAAAGATTAAGTATGAAAAAGAAAGAAAGAAACACGAAATCATGTTCACCAATGAATATGATATGTTTGAAGGTCAACATGCAAAGATAAAGCTTTTAGTACTAGCCAAGTAGCTGCTCTATGCAACATCAACCATCGATTTGTTGGCATTTTTTTTAAAATAAAAAATAAATTATAAATATTAAAACGTAAATTCTATACTCATTAAATATCATTTTTTAAAAATAATACACATTTATTAGATGTGACTTTTTAAAACAACAGAACTAAAGCAACTAAATTTGATGCAATTAATTTGCTTCTTTTTAAGTGACCCTTGGAAGATATATACAAAGCAGGCCCAAATGTTGGAGTATTAAGTAGGGAGCTTTTGAATTGTTGGATCCATATCGTTCGAAGTTGGATGGTGCCACTATTTAATTTGTTCTCTATCTCTATTCTCTAGAGGCAAAATAAATAAAAAGATATGCACCAGAGAAAGTGGTATTATGTGTGGTTATGTTTTATTATTCCCATAGAATCATATAATTCTAACTATATGAGATAGATGATACGAGGATAGTTCAACTGCATCATCCATTTCTTAAATTTCAACTTGCATTTAATTTTCTAATTTCTTTTTCGTTTATCTTCAAAAATGAACATTAACGTTGAAACTTTCAATTTGAAAATTTCCAGTACATATTATGGTTGGTGAGATTTATTAGATAATAAAATAGAAGCAAAAAATGTAAAGAACACTAGAATTTTGAAAATGAAGCAATTTCACAAACGCCTTAATGTATTAATGCCGGCAAGAATCCTCTGAATATATGTTTAACAGGATTGTTGAAAGAGAATCCGGAAAGTTTAGGCTCAGGACGGCCTCTATAAGTCACCTCAATGCATTTAATCATCCAAAACAATCACACCTGCTTCAGGTTTCTCGGTGCTTCCCCTTTCAGGTCCACTACCCACGACATCGGTTTTGCTGATTTCTTCCATCATCACAACATCATTTGCAGTAATCTGCGTAGAACATTTTGGGTCAAATCCAGATAACCCTGCTGAAGCAGAAACATTACTAGGCGATTTACTCCTTTCTTTCATTGGATCTGGGCCCGAATCTGAATCCGCTATTTTCCTGCTATCTTTAACTGGATCTATGTCAATTTCTTCCACGATAGCAGGTTTCTCCGGTTCATATTCCCTTGGTGAGTCCTCCATCTCAATTTCTGTTACAACGGTAGGTTGTTGGTTAGGTGGTGAAACGGTAATTGCTGCAGTGCTCTGTGATTCCATCTGTGAACACACGGCTGTCACAGGCTGCTCTGAAGCATGAGGATAGTGCTGTGCAGGTGAAAGAATCCGAGACACGTCCCTAATAACTTCTTCCAATGAATGGATATTCTTCAAATCGAGGCTTGACTGAACCGCTTCATGAACATTGTCCTCCAATATCTTGCACATCTGCAACAAATTGGAATAAAAAAAAAAAAAACCTGTAAATCGAAACATGGCCATTGATCTCACTTGCTACAATTTCCATTTCTAGAAATGCTAAACAAAGAATACAAAAGCATCATACCCACTAGATCTTATTGAGATGTTCGACAAACACGATCATTTACCTTATTGTAATGATGAGGCAATTGCAATCGATCAGCATCACCATTGCAAGCAGCTGCTGAAATTTCTTCTGATGCTGCATAAGGATAATTCTAGTCATCACCAAAGAAAACTGGGGAACAGTAAAAGATCACAACCATTCGCAGCAACTCTTTAACCAACATAAAGAAAGCATATGAAGTTGAAGGGAGGATGATTGAGGATCACTTATTTCTTTCATTTATCTACCCTCCTATTAGATAATGAACCATATGTAATCCTTGTTATTCAGGCTACAGATGATATCATGCTGGAAAGCAAACTACCTATAGTTAAAAGGAAAAAAATTGTCTCCTTCCTTTGATGAATTTTTTAACTCATCTTGTATATGACAATAGTACTCGTATATTGGAATTATGTCTGAAAAATTGTAAATAGGTAATAACTAATCTCAACCAATTTTATGCTTCAAGAAATTACCAATTACTTCTATTGGTGGTAAGTGGTCAATCACTTGGGAAGGGATCTCTGTTGACCTTGCATTTTGCATATCTGCAACCTTTTGTCCCTTCTCTTGCTCTTCACTTGTCACCTCATTTGTTTTCATCTCACCCTAAGAGCAAAATTAAGGACGAAAAGCATCATTTAATTTCAATGTTTATGCAACAGCTAAAAAACAGCTTTAGCAATGGAGAATATGCATATTTATGATAGGTTTAACATTGAAACGTGGATTTCATACTACAAGAAACTACAAGATAGTTTCTAGCTGCACAGCCAACCACTGAACTAGACCAAATGGATTGTCTACAAGATAGTAATAACCACGAAGACTTTTGCTACATAAGACCACAGGTAAACAAGGCTTGAATAATGAATTTAAATGTAGAAAGCAGTAGCAATGCTTCAAGAAGTCAAATTATAATTTACCAGAACACACTCCATTAGCCAAATTGCACAATTAACCACTACTAAATTACTAATGTACCAGAGAAATGACACGCCTAGGTTTAATTTCCATTTCCAATGCAGCCAAGATCCCACCTTCAAACTTCAAAGCTCCAAATATACAATCACACTTCAGAAACCCCATAATTAAATAACTCTTTTCATCATGTTGTTCAATGATCATTAAGAAATATTGACTTCACAAAATTCAAAATCACTAATCAGTTCAAAAGTGATAAGGAAAACGATTAAAACACAAATACGGTAACACTACGGGAGTAAAAATCCCGACTGCTGCCTAAGCTCATATTATCATAAGACAATATGTGAGGGCACTAAATAAAAATCTCTGAATGTGTCAGCATCCAGACTCTTGAAGTGAAAAAAACTAGTATAATTAATAATGGTGGATGAGGACAGTCCCCCATCCAAACCAACCCATCTTCCCCATAAAAAAAGCTAACTTGTTTCTGTTGACTTGGTAGTATTCCTTTATTATTTACTTCTTTCTTTTTCTAAGGATGGATGTCCTTGCATGTAATATGATGTGTTTTTTCCTCTATTTGAAAAGAAGTCAAAAAAGTATAGAGCACTATAAGCATACTTTGCTAAGAACTGCTTAAGCCAGAACTTCTAACCAGGTATTATATCTCAGCCGATGCCATTTATCATGCAACAGAACAACATTCTTAGTCAACATTAAAATTTCTATTAGCAGTGCTTCAACTTACAAAATATTCTTTCTGATACTCTGCATTGAGCCCCTTTTCCAAGAGAAGCACCCTTTTCTTGATATATTCGACCACCCTTCTCTGCATATCTCTAAAATGATACAAAATGGAAGCATCCTGGAATAATTGTGTTTGGTTCACAGCATCAGCAACTCCTTGGGCTACCTCACCCCCTACATCATTCCCAGAGCCATTTCCCTGAGTCTGGTTTCCTGTTAATTCTACATTGGTTGTATTAGCACCATTTTGCACTTGAGAACCAGCTTGCCCTGGAGCAGGAAGATTTATAAAGGGAAGATTCAACTCTTGACAGATGACCTCCTGAATCCTCAAGTCTTTATCATCAACAATAGCCTGCCATCTTCCATATCCATGCCTAACAATCAAATAAGTTAACATTACAAAGTATTAATATAATGCACAATTCAAATCTTGACTCATAGCAGCATAACAATTGCAGTATACAAAACAAGACTATACTATATCATGCATAAAACTTGTTGACTCTCATGCCTATCATAAATTTTATGCAAATTATCACTCCATAATTTCGATATATGTCCTTCATGACCTCCATTTACCAAAAATGCAAAAACAACAAGCAGAAGCAACTACCATAGAAACATAATAAACAGGCACCAGCATGCTAACGGAAATAATGTACGTTCCGCGATAACTCTTATTACAAGGACATAGAAAGATCCCAACTAGATGTACATAGTACATGCTTTACTTCTTTTAACATTAAGGCTTCCCTACAATAAATTGAATAAAGAGCGGTCACTCAGGCAGAGGGCTCACTAGGGTGGAGCACATCCATCCAAAGTCAGCTAGGTTGGAGCTAGATTGGTTAGACAACATGGATGCTGGGGGTGCAATTTGAATAGCATCATAGGCATGAGATCCCCCAATTTCACTAAACTTCAAGAATACAAAAAGCTGGCCAAAAATATGTCAGCAGACCATAATTTTATTACAGAAAGAATTCCAACAATGCACCTCCATATTTAAATACACCCTTTGAGAAATAATGACTGTCAAACATTACTTTCCTCATCACCAGTCACTAATATTTCATTGTTAACTACAAAAAACGAAAATGTATCAGAAATATAAGTGCAGCCATGCAGTGTATGTCCACAATCTTCAGAGATACATACTTTAAAACAGCACGCAGTAACAACAAATCATGTTCCTCTTTCCAAAATTTTCACCTTTAGAGTCGGATAGCGCATGATGATATCATCAGTAAAAAGGCGGGCACCAGGCTTCTCTGATGCATCCTTCACCTGTTTTTAAAATATTGACATAACAATACAATATGTTCAATGGGTCAATCTCAAAAAAATAAGCGGTATATCTTTGCCATTAATTAAAATATATAGTAAATTTCCATAACTAACTAAAATTATTTTTATATTTTCCTTATTTTATTAGTTGCCTAAAACACTTACTCCAAAAGTATCCTTCAAAATGCATAGGAACATCAAAAATTTAAAATCATGCATGAAAAATCAACATTTCTCCAACAAACATGACGTTTCACATTTGAAATTTATAAAAAGAAAAAGGAGAATAGTCAAACTCCAAGAATCCAAATTGGCAACGCTCACCTTATTACTTAATAAAAGCAGGACAGCTATCCTAACTAGCACATCTTGAATTCTGAGACCTTCTTTCGGAACACCATCTACAACCAAAGATTATATATTGTAAATTGAATGTCAAACGCCAAGGGAAGAAACCAAAATTTGAAGGTAAAGAAAAGATAAAAATGCCATCCAGCATTGATCAATCACCTGAAAATGTAGGAGAGTCAGTTATATCTTCAGCAATATGCGTCAGGAAAAGAGCACCATAACTGGAAATAAGATAGGAAAAAAAAGGACTATAAGTGACTATTTGTTACTCTCATGCTCTCACACATGCAGTAAAACAAACATAGCAGGAGAATAAGATTTGCAAAAGCAAATTGCAATAAAGGAAATTAAGATTGATAAAAAGTGTTAGAACCAATCATTAGAACAGGAGAAAAAAAAAAAAAGCTTAACTGTACGTATATGCAGAGACTGTTCAAACCCAATAGCAAAAAGAAGTGACTTTTCAGTGCTCTCATACACGCAGTAAAAGAAACATACCAGAAGAAATAAGAGTTGCACAAGCAAATAAGCTATAAAGGAAATTAATATTGATAAAAATGTAGGAACCAATCATTAGAAGAGAACGAGACCAAAAAGGCTTAAAGTGCACAAATTAGCATGAATTCTGACAACCACTCATTTTACAGCACACCCAAGTAATAGGAATTAAAAACTCCACAGCTGTATTTTCTACAAACTCCAATAACATATATACACAGACCATTCAAATCCAACAGAAAACAAACATAAAAGGTCACCACCTGTAAAATGCTAGCTAAAACTTCAGTATAACATGTTCAAAAACATCTATAATATACACAATCTGGCAAGAAACAAACAAATAAGAAAGTCACTTCGCATACTCTTTTATTTCGTCATAAGTCTTCTGTTTTAAGCGAGATGCAAACTCCTTCCAGTCAAAATCCCCGACCCCAAACCTGAAGTGGAAATTTACAACAAAAACTGCAATGAGACTCAGAATATCAAACCCATAAAAAGCTTTCATATTCTTGCAATCAAAAACTGTCCAAAGGAAAAGGCTAATAATTTGCATTCACTCACATAAAAAGAGAGAGAAAGAGGAAATTAACAATCCATCAAATAGCACCCAAAACATTATAAAAGATAGACCGACCTCATCAATATCTGTACAAATGCAGCCCTCTGACTCTGATTGAAGCCAAGCACCCTGAACGACTTTCCTTCACCTTCCATTAGAGGAATTGGCTCCGCACTATCAACTGCAAAATTGGTTACCAATTGGAAAAATGATTAAAGCATGATTAATAAATTGTCACTGACACATTAACACCTTTTGAGGACAGGTAAAAGGTACCACGAACTCTCTTCCTGTAAGGCTTTCTCCCAGATTGATTTCCAGATGAAGTTGTATCACCATCAGTCAATTCAGCTTCAAAGTTATCATCCTCACCATCAGAGCTTACATCTTCCAAACCAGCAAGGTCATCTTCTTCAACAGATACCATCTGAAGAAATTCAGAGAGCAGAAGTTAAATTCTTGCCAAAAAGAATAGAAAATAAATCTTCCTAAGATAATGCTACGAAAAACAACATACATTAGAAACCATCACAATCAATAAGCAGGGTGGAGCTATGTCATTCAACTCCTGAGTCACCTTAAACAAACCAATATCTGACTCAATCAAATTTTTACGTTATGGTGATAATACAATACCTGCTTACGGCTTCTCTTTCCTTTTCCTAGCGCATTGAACTCCTCAACTTTATGAACTTCATATCTGTCTCGTAACAACTCTTCCCAGTAACTTGTTCTTCAGAATTGTTCATGGTATTTTATTTTCAATGGCCACTTTTTGAGCTTCTTCCTCTGCAACAGTTTTCTGCTTCCTCAATATATTCAAAGTTAGCTACCTGCAAGAAATAAAAGTAGTTCTTTTTCTGTAAGAAACAAAAAAGCATCGAATTATAGACGATGAGCACTGAAATGCAGTGAATCCATGTGATTCAACAAACTTGCAACACCATCAAATGTAAAGTTTCTCTATTTAGCAGTCCAATCATGCTTAACCAAGAAAGGCAATTATCTAATGGCAGGTCAGATTGCTCAAATCTTTTTCCAATTCAGACATCATACCTACTAATGTTTTAATTGTCATTCATTGAAAATAGCTAAAAATTGGATGCAACATTCCAAATACATCCAAACCTAGCGTAAACCCATTTCTTATTACTGATCTCTGTACAAAGAAAAAAACAAAAGAATCCAATGCTTACGTCAGCTCCTATTTGCCATGGGAACAGATTTCAGTAAGCCCCAATTCATGTAAATGACCTTCCCTATTGCTCTAGCCAATGTTAATTTCTTAATTACATGCATATATACTATATCATGACTTGGTTGCCCTAACATAACTGGATCCATGGAGAAATAAAAGCCTTCTGGATATGTATACCATTCCAAAAAACAATTCAATTAGCAAAATAAATCAGGTCATATTTATGACAAGCACATAGTCAGTTATTCAAGAAGCAAAATTAATCATATGCCATTAATTGATTAGCCAGAAGAAGAAGGATGCATAGCCAATAAGTGATGGCTAGATTACAGCAAGTTAAGATATAAAGTAGACAACCTTGAAGGCCTTCAAAAATCCATCCTCCTCTTCATCATCACTGAAAGCCTCTTCATCCACCACTTGTTCACGATCAAGTAATCTATCAAAGTGAAAAAAGAATTAAACTTTTAACCTGAAGGACCATACATCAATAAAACTGTAGCAACAATAGAGAAAAATAGATTACTTTATCAATAGCAGCATCATCGTTAATGAATTGACGAGACTTTCCTGCTTCATCATTCTCACCAGCAAATAGTTCTTTTGAGCCATATCTGATGATGTCATCCAACTCCTCCTAAAGTAAATAACAACCAATTACATTTTCAGCTACATGATTGAATTTCTTTCTTTGGAGAGGAGGCAAGATCTGACAATAAAAACCCTACTTTAACCAAACATCTCCCAGTAGACACCAAACAACTTAGACTAGCATTTATAGAAAAAAGATGTGAAACAGAAAATGTAAAAGGATTGGAGTTTCGGCGAAGTCACAACAAAACTGTATTGGTTTATGACATGGCACAAGACAATTAGCAAGGACAGCCAAGGAAAAATGAAATTACATCATTGGTTGGATTGCTCAAATTGACAATTCCTTCATATTGAGTTTTAACCTGTGCTGTCATTCCCCTAGCAATCTATTCATTTAGGACTTCTTCAAATTTGCTTCTAAACCCAGTTTATTCAATAAAATAGTATATAAATACACTTTATTTATAAGCCTGGTAAGTTATATCCTTCTAAACCATGTAATCATTCTATAATCATTCCATAGCCCACAGCTGATCATAAATCTACAAACCTGATTAATATTTTGAGCCTTTAGCCTCCCAACAACAAGATGCTCCAAAACCATTTTCTTCTTGGTCATCTGCATCATCCTTTCTTCTATGGATCCTCGAGTTATGAGCCGATAAATCATCACTATAACACAGATAATACTTCTTATAGGAAAACATCAAGAAAAGGGAGAAGCTTGCCTTACATAAATCAAGGAATCAACTTTAACCTTGTTTGCTTTGCCTAGTCGATGAGCTCTGGCCATTGCTTGTAAATCAGCATGGGGATTCCAATCACTGTAGAGGCATGACACATTTTCACTCTCTAAGTGAACCAAAAACAATGTAGGGAAATATATAAGATCTGAATATATAGTAATAACAACCTTAAAATAATAAATGAACAAATAAACAAAACTTAGATGTCATTAAATGAAGGTTTCAATATCAAACAGGGAAAAACATGCAAACTAGTAATAGTTCATAGATTAAGCTAGTGACATTGTAATCCTTATTTCATTCGCTTTACATTACCAGAAACCAAATATGCTGCTGCAAGGTATTGTACAGGCAATATTAGGCTTCTGGTCCTTATATCATTCACTCTAGTGATCACAACACAATAAACAGCACGCTCAATTGCAACTTTTACATTAAATTCAGGAATTCAGTCCTTTCAAGTTCAATTCATTATATATCAAAACACTTTCTTACTGCCTATGCTCTAATGCAGTCAAAATTTACCCTACTCAACCAAATAAAGAGTAAAACTAAACCAATAAACTATCATAAAAGAAAGCATTTCCATCATATAAATCTTGCAATACAAACAGAAAAAGTAGAAACAAAAATGAAAAAGGATATATAAGAGGGTAATTGTTTGACCTATCATAAATGATAACTGTATCTGCAGTTGCAAGATTTATACCCAAGCCACCAGCTCTGGTAGAAAGCAAAAAACAAAACCGGGAAGAATTTTTGGCATTAAACCGATCTATGCGTATCTGCCTTTCAGCTCCACCAACCTTTCCATCTATACGTTCATACTGCCAGTTCTGAAAAAAAAAAAAGAGAAGGGGCAACAACACAATAAGTATAATTTCTCCATGTGTCTGTGAACCAACCATTTCAGCATATAAACTTCATGCTAATGCAGAAGGATGTAAAACAAAACAGCATCACATTAACACCTTGTAAGTGCAGTAATCCTCCAGTAAGTCCAACATGTGCTGGAATTGTGAATATATAAGAACTCTATGTCCCTGCTCTTTAAGCTTTATCATCATCTTGTCCAACAGTTGCAATTTCCCAGAAGATTCCAGGAGCTGTCTGTAAAGCCATAAAGAAAGGGTAGAAGTAGAAAATAGAGTTTAATTTATCAGTACATAATTTTAGACGACTAAAAGTCTAGAAAGATATATAGCATACAGAAGAATACTTTCAACAGTAGGTCAAGATAAAAAATTCTCATTATAACAATGAAAATATATAACATCTTAGCATGAAAAATATGGCTAGATGACCTTTAACTTTGGTAAGCCTTCATTTGCATCTTTGATATTGGGTTCAAACACCCCTTCCACATATAAGGATGACAGCATAGCTTTCGTAACTCCAATACACCACATTGATAGAGATATCTTCCAGGAAAAAAATAATATCACGTCTAAGTAGTCAGGGCAATCTGCCCCTACCAATGCACCGTGGTGGGGGGAAAGAGAAAAAGCCTTATTTCACAAAGATGGTGCAAGGCTTACCTGCCAATCCACGGTCGGGTACAGTGATTGATAGTTAACGAGGTCAAAATCGCCTTGTAATAGTTCTTTCTGCCTTGCTTACATTAATTCACCACAGTTAAAATAAGTTCCTTCTTGGGAGGAAGTTCCTTCATAACATCCTTCTTCCCCCTGCATTCATAAATAATTTGCACCCACTTTTTCAGCAAGATTGTAAACTGAATTAGTAATACACAAAATATGGATTCAAGAACTATAGTTTTAGCAAGCCACAAGAATATAAATATTCTCTCCCAATAAACCAAAGCCCAAAGAATCACAAGAAAAAAGAAAGCCAAAGCGAAATAGCCTGCATTGCTTTACAGGAACAGGTGTTGAACAACCAAACAAGTTGTCCCTAGGATATGAGGGTATTGAAATCAAAGCCACTACCGGTTAGAGAACATTTATTCCTAATGAAGGAAAAGTATGTAATTAAGCAAGCACCATATGATCCTGTGGAAAGGTTTAAGAATATATACTTCTAAGGAGATGTGGGGCCAACATTTTATGAAGTCTTGAAATCTGCTCTTCCTGACTGATATCCTTAAATTCCTCCTGGAACTCCTCTAAACTTCCAAACTGCAAGATGGAAAACAAAATAAAACCTTATAAAATCTTCCTGCAACCATTCTTGGTTAATAATCCATATTCCACAGAACTAACATGATACTAACCTTTCCGGCATCAAGAAAGTGCATTAGCATGAAAAGTTCATCCAGATTGTTCTAAAACCAAACAAATGCCGATGAGTAAGTCATAAATCGTAATATCATAAACAAACTCATCTAGATTGTTCCAAAACCAAACAAATACCCATGAGTAAGTCATAAATTGTAACATTATAAACACACATGTATGAATGTGACAAACTGAAGTAATCATAAAATGTTAGGAATCAGCAACCAGAAAGCCAGAACCAGAAATCAAACTCAGTAGGCTTCTTCCATCCTTGAGAAGAATTGATGACACAGGAGTACCATAACAAAGACAAAGTTGTTTAAGGTGCCTCTAGATACGAGTGTTTTATTCCTAAACAAGCTTCCACTTTAGTTAAATACAAAGAAACTGGATGCATATTTTTAAGTACATAGGTTAACATCAGTTCCTAAAGTAAGTGATTACTAAAATTTAATTTTGAAAATTTTCTCTCAGATAAAAGCTTCAATGGCTTTTTAGGTAAAAAGGTATTCAAAAAAAGAAGTTAAACAAATGACTGAAAGACTTAAATTATAAAAACTTGGAAAACAGGCGTTCATCTTGAGACATAAAAAGAAAAAGTGTTGCAGAACATGGGATGATAGGAATAACATGAAACATAATTGTGCCGTTGCCGGAGAGCACATTCATAATTCACGTGAACAAGCATGGTTAAGTGTCATCCAAATCAAGGAAATCTGAAATTTTAATGATATTTGTTATACTATCTCTAATGTCATCCAAAATCAAAGAACAAACCTGAAGAGGAGTTCCAGTCAAGAGAGTGCGGTGGTTACTGGTATACTGCTTCAAAGAAAGAAACAACTTTGAATCCTTATTCTTGAGCCGATGACCTTCATCAACGATCTACACAATAATGCAAGCATTAGCAAAAATTCATTTAAGAACTACCAAACAGACTCAACGAGTAACAAGGTTTCTCACCCATGCACTCCCACTTTATTGCGCTTCAATGCATGCAGTGGTCCAAGTTAATCAATTTCATATGATGTTAACAGGACATCAAATTTTATCCTATCTTGCTTGCTTTCACCAACTATTTTGACCAGATTTCTTTTTCTTCATCTTTTATGACTTTTGGGATGATAAAAATTCATATTCCCTTATAATTGCACGAGCCTGGGCAGAGCCAACCATACATAACCTGCATTATATGTATCCTCAATTAAAATAGCATACATTGTTAATCCAAAACTAGTAATTTAAAATTTTTCAATGTACATACAACATTCATTTGGGGAGCCCATGTCTCAAACTCCCGTTCCCAGTTCCTTAATGTTGAAAGTGGTGCTACTACCAAATGAGGACCCATGTTCTCTTTAAAAAGAAGATGCTAAAAAAGCAATACTCTGGATGGTTTTTACCTGCAATCAAACAAAGGCAAAGCATTAGCAACCCCATTATCAAGATATAAACTACTCAAACTCCTTGAAAAAGCAACCTCTTCAAACAGCGACATACCAAGGCCCATCTCATCAGCAAGAATTACATGTGTTTGTTTTGGACCAAAGAAAAACGCAAGAAGTTCAATCCTTCAAGCTGGTAAGGATGCAATGAGCCTAGAATTCCATGAAATGCTGTCAGCATTTAATAAGGACCAAATTATGTGTCAGCATACTCAGACTTGCCAGATTGCAGGGAGAGAATTAGAATGTACCTCCAGAAAGAAATTCAGGACATGTTTCATACTGTTTGAATTCCTTTGATTTTTTCTTGACTCACAGCATATCGAAAGCTGCTTTTTTGCTTATTAGCAGAAGATTTAACGAGATTTGGACCGAATTTTATTAAATCTCTCAATTTCAGGTTGAAATGCAGATATGTTTGGCTTCGAACTCCCAATAACATTCATCATAAGGAAGCTCTTTATACTTCACAAGGTACTCCTTCTCATCATCATCATCTCCCCTGAAGAATTCGGTATGCATATCAGACTTCTATATCAGCTACAGAACCAGCAACCAATACTCAAGACAGCACACAAAAACACCAACCCCGATTTACAAATGTAAAGTATATCATTATCCAGAACTGTACGGTTGATGTTGTAAGTGAGAATGGTTACTGTATGTCTGCATGTTCCAACTTTAACTAGAAGATAAAATCACACTTTTTTCTGCAAGCTCTTAGTATTTTTTGATTACTTAGTATTTTTTCAATTACTGATGTCATTTATTCCCCCCTTGCAAAATAACAAAATAAAATAAAAAAATAAGAACATAAACAAAAGCCAAAAAGAGAATGAAAGAGTAACTCAACCAGCAGAGAACCTTCAAAGTGAAACTATCATCCAAATCAAAATCAAAAAATCAAAATCGAGGACATACAACTTACATATATATATATATATATATAAGAAAGTTTTAGATAGGTGAACCTGCAAGCAAGAATACGATCAACTGTAGTCCACTCAGGTCTAATGGCAACAAAGTCGTCCTCAGAGCTATTGTTTGATGCCATTTGTCGATGGAAGTTGTTCACCTTAGTCCTTAATCGAGGATTGGACTTGAAAGCTTTTAGGAACTCCTTTTCAGGTACCCTAGCACAGCATAGAAGATATATAGCCAATGTTTGCTTAAAACAATATCATAAACACACTTAACCAGAAAATTACCAAGTGCAATGCAAATAAGATAATCCTTTCCACTTCACAAGATACTGTTTCACAAATATTTGCTTTGGACCCAGCTTGGAAGCATCATTATCATCAGCCACAGTAGGACGCAGTTGACAATCCAATATCTTCTCAATATCATTCAGAGGGCTAACCTGTAAGAGCAAAAAGGTAATTCTCAACTTCTGCAAACTATCAAATTTATCCAATAGATGCATTCAAAATATCACAAAGTACTATTGAGTCATACGCATTCAGGGCATCTCCAGTTGTCGGGAAGAGGAACAGCTTTTAACGGAGTAAGTAAACACTTTAGGTGGTACGCATAAGTACATGTTGTGCAACTCAAGAGATTCTCACTCTCTCCACAGGCTTGACATGAGTTTTCTTTCTGTGATTTTAATCATTAAATAATGGTAAATGGAAAGTAAAACTAAAATATCCAGAACCAATTGAATGTTCAACATCTATATTAAGAAAAAAAAAAACATAAAACTAAAGAATGTAACATAATGCTAACAATGTTCTCTGCAATTGACCTTCAGCATTTTCCACAACATGAACACTATATAAAGATTAAATATGATACAAGAAGGAAAGGAAGAATAGGCATCTTAATTAGAGCTAATACTTTTTACCAGAGACATAAAAAAAAATATTACAGAAGAAAAAGAGAAAACTGACCATATCAGTCCGGACTATCCTTTCTAACTTCTCCTCAGTTTTACCAGATTTTCCAAACACAAAATCGGCATCATCATCAGATTCATCCAAATTATAAATTGGTTTCCGATCTGATCTAACCCGAAGCCTCTCAACCAAGCTACTCATCTTCTGCAAGAAAGACAAATATATATATATTAAAGACTTCAAAGTACCAAGACTAGGGTTCACTCCTATAACTTGTGAACTTATGGAATGAATTAAACAATAAAAAAAAATTACTTAAGTTCATAAATCAATTCAGTGCAATGCTAAAACAAAGATAGACTTATTCCAACATTCCAGAAGAGATTGTGTTCTTTTCACCCCTTTACATTATGGAGACGTTATAATATCAACTAACTCAAAGCATAATCTAAACAATTAATTATTGGGTCTACTTTTTAAACCTTGCAGTACCCAAACTAGCACCCACTTACACAAAGTACATACCAAAGAAAATATGGGTAGATTAACAAATAAAAATGGCACTTACTGTAATGCAAAAAAAAAAACAAATGCATATAGCATTCAAGTGTACTGCCAAACAAAAGATAATTATTATTCCACCAGACCAACTAAATTTTACCACAAGCAAAATGCCAAATAAGGGAAAATTCCGGTCAAAGATTCTGATCACAATGAATTTGCTCTCATTGCATAACCAGGTTCCTACCTACTTTACAATTGCCTCTCAATTGCAACTTTTAAAAATTACAATTTCTGATCATTAACGGCCCCCCCCAAAAAGTAGTCCTTGTTATCCATACAATGAATCATTTCTCTTCTTCAGTATTAAAATACCTTTATAATCTCAAGAAGAATCCCTAGTGATCTGGATTAATGTTTTAGCAATAATCTATCAGTCCTTTTTGTCCATCTAGCTGGTAGCGGGCACCTTAATAATTACACAAGCACGGAGAATGATGAAAAATATGTTTAAAGATACCGAGGGAACAGCCATAATGTTCTACGATCTGGTTCACAAATCCAAGGGTCGCGATTTATAAACAAGCTTCATGCATATGGAATGGAACTTAAGGGAGATACCACTGTCCAAGAAAACCTAAAAAGGAAAAGTTAAGAAAATGAATTAACATAATCATTCTGTGAATACTGATTATTTTGGAGATGACGTCTATTTACCATGCCCAAATTAACTTTCTTCCAGACTATACTTTGTCACGTAACTTTCACTGAGATAAATTATGATGAACTGACTTTTTGATATTCAAATTCTTTTTTTAGAGCTTGATACTTAAATCTTAATCCAATTTCTTTAAAAGGGTTCCAGAAAAAATATTTAAAGTTAAGTAGCTTTTGTAGGATTAAAACTACTCTTCTGTAAGTTTGTGTCTGACCAAGGAAATGGTGTTTCAGATTTGTCTCTTAAATGCCAAAAAAGGGCTAAATAACTAGTCCCTATAATTATGATATGTGTGTAACGTGGAGGTGTTAATATCCATGGGACATTATGCAACTAACTACATCTAACTTGATTCTCTTCTTCAATGCAAGACTCAGTTACTGCCATCCCAACAGTTGCGCTGCCAGGGATGAAAATGAATGGGTTCTTGCACAACGCGAAAAACCATATGAAGACTCTGCCAGACTTTTCCCAACAAAATTTTTTCAATATAGATAAAAATCCATAGGGGCAAAAAGTGTAAAACTTATAAGATTGAGGGGAGAAGTAATGGAGATACACAAGTTTGGTAACAAATTCAACCGACATGGATTTGAGCAGCATATTGTTTCTGTGTATCTACTGCTATAAACAATTATTTTTTCACAATCTACGGACCTTCCATATATGGGAAAACTTCAAGCTGGAAAAAAAAATAGACCACACACAAACTTTCATTTAAAACGTGAAACACGTGAGTGAGATGAAATTTAGAGAAAGAATAAATGCCCCCGCCCACCCACAAACACACACAAAAAAAAAAAGACAACAACAATTCACATAAATTGATCATTCATCTTGTTCGTCTCATTGTTCATTAAATTAAAAGGCCCTAATAAATCAGCGCATAAAATTGGCATGCACGTGAAGCAAAAATGCAGGGACCATACTTCAGAAGTATATAATCCTCAGTGGATCATGAAGGCAGAAGCTTGTTCGATCAACACAGCCACCTTTAGCTAGCACAGTCAACATTGAATGATAAAATAATCTAACACATGGAGCTTTCTACGGTAAACACTACAGGAAGGCGAAGGAAACAGTTCAAGAAGAAAAGTCACTCAGATCACACGAAAAACCAATGGAGTTAATGAAACCACCATGTAGCTTAATCTGAAAGTGATATACACCGCCAAAGGACATAATTGGATTAATAATGATGTAAATAAACCCAGAACAACAATGAAATTGGCCGAAGAGGGATGGAAAACATGCATTGTGACAACATCTGACCCCACGAATTAATTCAGAATGTCGAAATTACCTACATCTTGAAATTGATCAAAATATCCAATCATGATAATGTATAGAATCAACAAAAAAATAATTACAGTTAAAAATTACCCTAACTACTGAAACTTAATGCAAAAGACATATCCATTCACATATTTACCATTAAACAACTATAAACTAAAGGTTTCATGCCTCTTAAAAAAAAAAAAAGTGATTCATAATTTTCAATCAAATTTCACTCCGAGCACAGCAAATAAAGACATACTCAGATATATGCACACATCTAACAAATAAAGCAAAATTCATATAAGAAATAACCTAATTATCAAACCTAAAAAAATGAACTTCCAAACTGACACGTAAAGAGTAATACCGAAAAGTAAAACAAAAATATCCGAGTGAAAAATTCTTCATAGAAACATAAACAAATTCATGCAAAAGACACAATCCCCACTTGGCAGAGCCTCGTGAAAGTTAAAAAAACCCTCATTACCAACATTCTTAGGAACTTGAATCTAAAGAACTGGTATGTCAAAACGTTAAAGAAAATGTAGAGGGAGACAACGTAGACAAAGCGAATTACCGATAATTATGGTATCTAACGTACGCTGAAGTTGCGCCACAGCCGAGAGCCGGTGTTTTCAGCGAGATGCGGAGAGACGTTTGTGGAACGGTTGAGAAGGGACGCGATAGAAATCACTGAGGCGGTGCAAAATATTTAACATGGACTGCAGGTATTTATTGCGTTTTGTAGTGACATAATTACCATGAAGTGCATGTTAATATTGATTATTATGAAGGGTATTATTGTCTTTTGAACTGAATTTTACAGAGTGTAAATAATTTAGTGACACTTGGTAAAATGTATTTGGCGAAAATTATGCGTGGATGGGTTAAGTTATTTCCTTATTGATTTTTTTGGTAATTAAGGGCAACAATTTGATTTGGGTATTATGGTCTTTTCATTTGAGATGTAATATATGAAAAAAAAAGCACTAAAATTACCACGATTTTGTTTTTCACTCCTCGCTTTTTTTAAATTTTTAGTAAATAAAATTATTTAAATATTTTTTTACAAGTTTATACATATTTATATCCGGTTTATTTTATAAGTTTTCATAAATTTACTTTCGAAAAATTATATAATTGACTGGAAATAGATTTTAAAAATTATAATAAAATTTATTAAA